>JACCGJ010023087.1:0-16603 GCA_013407085.1 Atriophallophorus winterbourni
TATTTAATGCAGATTACAAGAATATGTAAAGATTTCACGACACAAAACGCAACCACGAAATCATGAAATAATTCCTTTTATGCGGCAAAAAGATAAAAAGGTCATGCAGTGTTTATCAGTTCAGTTCAGTTTGTAGTGGACCAGTAAAGCTAGTATACAAAACTCGCAATACCAAAATAAGCAATCTGACTCAATAACAGTTCTTTCGATCCACGTACATATAATTCGCAATCCTCCTTTGGATATTCCTTTTTCTTGTAATGACTTCAATATTTCTACTCGCAATGTTACGTTCCCGAGACGGAATTCCCAAAGCCCAGATCGACCAAGGAAGCGGGTAACGCACACAACAGAAGTATATTGTGGTAAGTGATGAGTTGATTATGTACAAAATCGTATTCAACAGAAGAATTGTGTTCACTAAGTTATGGAACAAAAATCGATGAAATGTGAGTAATAACGTTAACAGGGAATCGACAAATCAATAGTACTATCGATCGTCTGAGCGAACCGATATTGTCAGAACAAATTGAACTGAAGATATCAAAAACTGTGCAATAGATTTTTACCAGAAAAATTGTCAAGTAAAAATAGGTTTGTACAAGCTCGACACATCTCCCCCCTAGAGCGTTGAAAAAAATGGAAACGCTCGAAACATTTTATGTGAAGTAAGTCTCAAGTTTCTTTGGCCAAGTAACAATACGGCCAGATCGTGTGTGTTTGGTTCTTTTCAAGCAAGATTGTAAAGTCTGTGGGGAAGGACTGGGTACACCCATTGGTTGAGTGGGAGGGGTGGATTGGATGTCGGAAGCATTTTGTGGGATACAAGTGGGTACATTGACAACATCGCGATTTGGGCTTCCAGTGTGTTGTGAGCTGGTGATAGAATTGAGGTGACCATGGGATAGGGCGTCAGCGACAACGTTATCTTGCCCTGAGACATGTCGGATGTCGGTGGTAAACTGTGCAATGAAGTCCAGTTGTCGAATTTCTCGAGCTGAATAGCGGTCAGTGTTTGAAAGCAGGGCGTAACAGAGCGGTTTATGATCAGTTAAAACCGTGAATTCTCGCCCTTCAAGTAAATGGCGGAAATGACGGATGGCATAATAGATTGCAAGCAATTCTCTGCCAAACGTACTGTAGCGAACCTGAGCTGGTTGCAGTCTCTTTGAGAAAAACGATAATGGGCACAGTTCTCCATTGCGACTATATTGCAAAGTTGCACCAATCGCTTCTTTAGACGCGTCCGTGGATAAAAATAGTTTGATATTAGGATCAGACGGTAAGTGGTTCAGCAACGTTGCCTCGCTAAGCGCATTTTTAATGCGTTCAAAAGCAGTTTTAGCTGAGTCCGTCATATTTAACGAGCGTTTGTTGTTGCGGAGTAAATCCGTCAATGGTTGAATTAGCTCGGCACAGTGAGGAATGAATCGACGGTAGTAATTCACAAGACCAAGGAAACGACGGAGTTGTCGTATTGATTCGGGTAATGGGTAGTCTTTTATGGCGGAAACCTTTTGCTCTAATGGCCTGATACCTTTGGAATCGACTTGATGTCCAACAATTTCAAGTGATTCGACGCCAAATACGCATTTATCGGGGTTTACGACTATGCCGTACTTTGACAGTTGTGAAAAGACGCGATGTAAATGTTCAGAGTGTTCAGTGGGCGATTTACTAGCGATGAGTACGTCATCGATGTAAACGAAGACGAAATCAAGACCCAAGAAAACTTGATCCATGAACCGTTGAAATGTCTGTGCTGCGTTGCGCAGACCGAATGGCATTCGAACGAATTCGAAAAGTCCGAATGGTGTGGTTATGGCTGTTTTGGGCACGTCTTCTGGTTCCACTGGTATCTGGTTGTAGGCACGCACCAAGTCAAGTTTGGAAAAGATGGTCTTTCCTTCAAGTGCCAAGGCAAAGTCGTGGATGTGTGGTATAGGATACCTATCTGGAACAGTAATTTTGTTCAGTGCTCTATAATCCCCGCAAGGGCGCCATGCACCATGTTGCTTCTTTTCGACCATGTGGAGAGGTGAGGCCCATGATGATTTTGATGGACGTATGATGCCCAATTCCATCATATGCTCGAACTCTCGTTTAGCAATGGCCAATTTGTCTGGTGCTAACCGTCTTGGTCGAGTGAAGACTGGGGGACCGCGTGTTTCGATATGGTGTCTAACGTCGTGTTTAATCGCATTATTCGGTGAGTTTGGGCGGAAAACTTCTGGGAATTCAGACAATAAGCTGCTATATTGTTCTGGAATATTCGGTGGTAATACGCGAATAGACTGTATCGCAGAACGACATGGTTTTCCTAGGGTTTTTAACTCTGTCAGGTTGTCGATAAGTTTACGGGACTTCAAATCGACGGACAAGTTAAAGTGTGTAAGGGAATCCGCACCTAATATAGCGCTTCGTACGTCTGCAACGGTAAAGATCCAACGGAAGTCACGTCTGAGGCCTAGGTTTAAAGTTAGTGAACGTTGGCCAAACGTGGTGATCTGCGTACCGTTTGAGGATCATTTTGCAGTGAACGTGATAAATGTTTAACGTCGATTCCATGCAGGTCGATAGCACTTATCTGAATCCGTTAGAAAGTATCCGCAACTGTGTTTGACGTGCCAGAAAGATATCAAAGTCGCTCGTGAATTGTGAGATATAATCCACGTGAAGTATTTCTCGAGGCGAATATTGATCCAATGGTGCAGCAAGAGCAAACGCAACCACAGAAGAACGGACTCCGTGTGTGGACAAAGAATGTATTGTAATTAGTGAGTGAGTTGATTATGTACTAACAGTATTCAAAAGGTGAACCTCATTCACTGAGTTAACGAACAGAAAATTGGTGAAATGTGAGTGATAAATGTAAATGACGAAATTTTTGAGTAAAATTCCTTTTATTTTCTGTTTGAACGATTGGATTCTCCTTGATTCTCAACAATTTTATCTAACATTGTTTTTGTGTACACATTTTCCTTATGCACTTGTATACCCCGTTTCGTTTTACTGAAGTAATTTATATTGCTTGGCTGCCATTAAAATTCCACATATTTCGCTCGTGGTATTTGGAGAACACAGAGATGATTGTTCACCATTGTATTAGTAATTTTATTTCTTCGCATTTATCATTTGGCAGTCTATATTGTCAGCATTGTCTGAATTTGTTTTTGTCATTTGGAAACTTTGAGCATCTTGGCTCACATCATTTGTACAACCCAGTACAGTTGAGTTTTGTTAATTGTTATTGTCTATTAATATTGTTAATAGAACCGTAGAAAACCCGAATCATTGTGCTTTTGAATTGTCGAAATAAGAAACGGGTGGACTACGCGTTAAACAGCGACTTTAGTCGTTACAGTTCTCAACTCGGATTGTTCTATTTGGAGAAACAGAAAATTGAATTGCTAATTTGGGAACGGTCAATTTGTATCGTCGGCCTATTTGAACAAGGATCAACTTGGATCTTTGTGCCGCAATTCTATTTTGTTTCAAACTCGGTGACGTCCCCTGTTTTTCTTTTTTTTATATCTTCGTTTTTGCATTGATTGATAATGCCTAAAAAATCGAAACGGTTGATCCCGACTGGGAAACATATTGATAGTGAATTTAATGACACTGCTGGTTCTGCCTCACATAGCTCTTGCTTGTCGCCTTTAGGTAGTTGTAATTTAGAACCTGAACCCGAACAGGCTTTGCGGGATTTACAGCAGGACTTAGTAGTAGTGAAGGAAATGTTAGCTCAGTTGTGCCGATCCAACGACAATCCGGTGGCCAGTTTTCCCGTCGCTGATCGTCAACTTGATTCGGAAGTGGGCAAAGCGCCACAGAGAATCGTGAAAGATTCTGCTTCACTTCCAAAGGTTGAATGATCATCATTTGATGGTAATCCAGTGGACTACTGGAAATTTATAAGGCAGTTTGAATGCCATGTGGAATCAAAAACTACTGATTCTGGTCAGCTTCTATTGTACCTCACATATTATTGCCGAGGTAAAGCTCGAAATGCGATTGACGCTTGCGTGATGTTGCCGCCTGAAGAAGGTTATGAAAGCACGCAGCATTCTAAAGGAAATGTTCGGCCTACCTCATGTTGTTGCACGCTCGTTATTGAACGAGATGTTGAGTGAAGCAACACGGGTAAGAAACACCTCCGATAGTCTGTCTAACCTCGCCTTAAGGATGGAAAACTGCCATATTGCTTTGAAGCAAATGGGTTGTGAAGCAGATTTGAATTCTGTAACCACTTTGGAAGGCGTTGTTAAGTGTCTACCTGTCGCTTTACAGCATCAGTGGGCTGATGCGGCGGATGAACTCAGCATGGATGGACATGGAGTCACATTTGAGCACCTGACACAATTTGTGTCACGGCGTGCACGTATCGCAAGGAGCAGGTTTGGGCAGCTGCTTGAAACAACTAGCTCAAACACGCATCAGCAATCACCTCGTGCATACCCGAATGCGAGGAGTGGTTTCCAAACCACTGAGAAAAGAAATGTTTTTGTCACCACAAGTGATGTAAGGCCTAGCATGAAATGTTGCATTTGCCAGGCATCTCATGAGTTACAAAATTGTCCGAAATTTATTGAATCGGACATCAAGTCGCGCTAGGAAATCGCCAGGCGAAACTCTGTTTATTTCTTATGTCTGCGACCGTCACATGGCGCTGTGTCATGTAAATACAAGCCGTGGTGCACTGCCGAAAATTGCGGTAAACGACACCACACACTTCTACACTACAATCACGCTGCAGAGAAACCGTCCACGAATATTCACTGCAGTCATGCGGCATTCAGTGCAAAAGTGTTCTTAGGTTCTGTACCCATCAAGATCGAGACTCCAAATGGGCTTATAAATGCAGTTGCCTTCTTGGATAGTGGTTCTGATAGCACTTTGATTTTTAATGACTTCGTTGAACAGAACAGGATGCCTAAAAGTCCTGCGCAAGTTTTATTGACCACTTTGGGTCATCAGCGTTAACTAACTTGTTCTCGTTTGAAATTTAAAATACACTCGTTTGATGGCAGTCAAGTAATCCACGTCCCTGAGGCTTACACAGTAGAAAAGTTGCCGCGTGTATCACAATGCCCAATGACAGCCTTGAGTAAACGGCCTGCATACTTGAAAGACGTTGACTTCCTTGATGTTAGTGATCAGCCTGTGACTGTGCTCATAGTCTGTGATGTCCCTGAAGCACATTGGGCGTTGGAACAGCGCTTAGGAGGCAGGCGCCGTCCATTTGCAACCAAAACGCTGTTGGGGTGGATTCTGCAAGGGCCGGCATGCCAAACTCCAAAGGATATCTTGTGTTTGAATTCTTCCTTGAAGCAAGGGTCCATTGATGAATGTGTCAACCGTCTGTACAATGCAGAATTTGCAGACATATCCGCTGAAGGGAATGAACGATCACGCGATGACGAATATGCATTCTCGCTCGTAAGAAGATCAAAAATTATCGACGGTCAATTTTAGGTACCGCTACCTTGGAAGCCTGATAGAAGCAAACTGACCACAAATTATTTGTCAGCGGAAAGGCGCTTAAGCTACTTGCGGCGTCGATTTGAACGCGATAGTGTTTTGTTCGAGCGTTACAGCAAGGTTATGGCACATCATTTGGAGATTGGTTATATCGAACCCGTTCTGAATAATGCCACGGAGAATATTGTTTGGTATTTGCCTCACTATCCGGTTTTCAATCCTAAGAAACCGGAAAAGCTGAGAGTAGTTTTCGATTGTGCGGCTAAACACAATGGTGTGTCGTTGAATGATGTGCTATTTCAAGGACCAAATCTGACAACAAATTTGATCGACGTATTGCTGCGCTTTCGATTACATGTATATGCTGTTGCTGCTGACATCGAAGAGATGTTCCTCCAAGTCAAATTGCCAAACTATGATAGAGACGCACTTAGAATTCTCTGGTGGGAGGATAATGATATGCGGGGTTCCATTAAAAGAATTAGGATGACAGTTCATCCCTTTGGGGCAACGTCGTCCCCATTTTGCGCTACGTTCGCACTGCGTAAAACGGTCGAGGATTTCGGTCATTTATTTGAAAAACGAATTGATAATCATGTTTCGAAATTTTTTTTATGTCGATGATTGTTTAGTATCAGTGCCTACTCAGGAGGAAGCGAACTCCTTGGTAAAACAGTTGTCGTCATTGTTACGAATGGGAGATTTTCGTTTGACAAAGTGGATTGCCAATGACCGTATCTCACTTAATGATGTGCCTGCGGATGACCGCGTACCCAACGTACGAGCCATTGGCCAAGATAAGCTACCGATGGAATGAATGCTGGGTGTTAAAAGGGATGCAGCCACAGATGAATTTGCGTTTGATCTGAAACTTGCGAAACGCCCAGCAATGAAACGAACTTTATTGTCAGTAGTCAGTGGTTTGTATGATCCACTTGGCTTGATGAGTCCTTGGATTTTCCCTGGAAAGGAATCGCTACAACGTTGTTGCAGAAAACCTTTGGGTTGGGACGAACCAATGTGTGATGATCTTCAGCTAGTGTGCAACAAGTAGATCAACAGCATGCATTCGATCAAAGAGTTACGTGTTCCAAGACGCTTTTGCGAAGTAAATGGAGGTATGACGTCCTTGAATCTACACGTCTTCAGTGATGCCTCGGAATCTGGCCATGGCGCCGTTGCATATGGACTTTCGTGTAGTGATTTAGTCATGTCGCCGGTTCGTCTCCTGTTTTCGAAATCTCGAGTGAATCCTCTGAAAACGGTATCCATTCCTAAGTTGGAATTGTCTGCAGCGGTTCTTGCGGTACGTATATATTTGATACTAAAATCCGCTTTTGGTGAACTAGTTAAAGACATCAACTTTTGGACTGATTCGATGACTGTTTTGTATTATATTACCAATCGAACTAGTTGCTTTTCAACGTTTGTAGCGAATCGCTTGACGTTTATACAGGAAAACACGATAACATGCCAGTGAAGGCATGTTGGTACCCGTTAAAATCAAGCTGATTTGACCTCATGGGGTGCCATGGAGTTGTCTCAATTGGAATTTTGGTTAAACGGCCCCGACTTTCAAAGACAAACCATTGATACGTGGCCTGAAATTGTTGATTCGCAGCGCACCGAGCAAGCTGAATTCAAGCGTGTTAATTGTAACATTACGTCAAAGGATTCAGAACGAGGAAAAGACAACTTTCTTCTTCGATTTTCTAGTTGGAAACGACTTTTACGCTCCATTGCGTGGCTGGTCCGTTTCAAACGTTACATCGTTGTTATGTTTGGTCATCATTCCGATAGATCCTTATTGGTAGACAAACTTGGTTTTGATGAATTACAAAATGCCGAATCCGACGTTATTCGATTGACGCAGCGGAATGCCTTTGGAGACATAGTGCTAAGCGAACCCTGCAAAGTCAATTATTCATCGTTGAGTAAATTACGCCCTTTCATTGACCAGGGTATGTTGAAGGTTGGTGGAAGACTGCAGCATTCTGATCTTGTAGTTGAAAGCATTCATCCCGTAATAATTCCCAAGAAGCATAATGTTACAGACTTATTGATTCGTAACGTTCATTTGCTCGAAGGATATTCAGGGCCAGCGAATACCCTTAGCGTCCTGCGCAGAAAATTTTGGCCTATCGTTGGACTGTCATCTATTAAGCGGGTACTTGGAAAATGCCTCATCTGCAAATGGTTAGATGCCAGACCCGCATCTCAACTGATGGCTGATCTTCATCCAGTTCGCGTTGCCACAGGCTCGTATCCTTTTGCCAAGGTGGGATTGGACTATTTTGGACCGTTTGAAGTAAAGCGAGGTCGATCTGTAGAAAACGTTATGGATGTTTGTTTACTTGCTTGCAGTCACGCGCTGTTTATATAGAAGTAGCCCATTCTATGGATTTTGATTCCTTTTTGATGGCGCTCTTCCGCTTCATTGGTCGTCGAGGTAAACCCCAAGTCATATATTCAGATAACGGATCCAACTTCGTCGGTGCTGAACGAGTGCTGCGTATTTGGTTGAAAGTATTGGAAAGCGACGGTTTATCGGAAAGGCTAGCTTCACACAGTGTTAAATGGTGTTTTAACCCTCCATACTCTAGTCATCGAGGAGGTGTTTGGGAACGATTGATAAGATCAATTCGTCGTGCTTTGAATGTTACATGCGCACAACAAACACCATCCGACGAGACCCTGCAAACCGCTTTGATTGAAGTTGAGCGGATTCTGAACAACAGACCGCTTGTTCCTATTTCTTCAGACGACATCGACTCCCTTTCTCTGTGTCCTAACGACTTGTTGCTGAATCGCTCAAATGATGGAATGCGTTCTGAAGATGAGTTTGTTGACAGTTACAAGAGAAATTGGAAACAATCGCTGCACTTGGCGAACGTCTTTTGGAAGCGTTGGAAGTCAGAGTACCTACCACTTCTACAGACAAGACAGAAGTGGATCCATCGTAAACGTAATTTCCGCGTTGGGGATATCGTACTAGTGAACAATGTTGAAGCTCCGAAGCGTGCTCGGCCGCTAGGTATTGTTGTGGATATTCACGTGAGCGAAGATAATTTAGTCAGGTCTGTTGTTGTTCGTACAAAGAATGGTTTGGTTACCCGCGATATATGGAAAATTTGTCTGCCGGAAGGATCTCAAGAAGACGAAGGCCCGGAGGTTGACACGGTGGCGCAAATAGGGCAAGCCCGAACTTCTTAAGGGGTCAGGAGCAAAGCTGGAGGACGTGGTGAGTCTACGTTTGGCAAACGTTTTCTCTATAAAAAGCCACATATATCCAGTGATAGCAATGCGATGTGACGTGTGTGACTCGCCACTCCATAAAGTCATTTGCCGTTTGTCTTGCGTTTTTTTGGGTTAAGATTAGAGTAGTTGGGTAAGGAGGCGAAACCATTCAGTTAATTTCATTCAGAACACCGGGTTTAGAAGGAATTTGGCAGAAGGTATAAATGACGAAATTTTTATGTAAAATTCCATCTTATTTTCTGTTTAAACAATTAGATTATTCTTGATTCTCAACAATTTTATCTTACATTGTTTTTGCGTACACATTTTCCTTATGCACTTGTATACCCCGTTTTGTTTCTACTGAAGTAATTTATATTGCTTGGCTGCCATTAAAATTCCACATATTTTGCTCGTGGTATTTGGAGAAAACAGAGACGATTTTTCACCATTGTATTGGTAATTTTATTTCTTTGCATTTATCATTTGGCAGTCTATCTTGTCAGCATTGGCTGAATTTGTTGTTGTCATTTGGAAACTTTGAGCATTTCGGCTCACATCATTTGTACAACCCGGTACAGTTGAGGTTTGTTAATTGTTATTGTCTATTAATATTGTTAATAGAACCGTAGAAAACTCGAATCATTGTGGTTTTGAATTGTCGAAATAAGAAACGGGTGGACTACGCGTTAAACAGCGACTTTAGTCGTTACAATAAATCAATATGGCTTTATGGGCAAGGAAACGAAACGAAATTGTCTAAGTAAACAAATCATTATGATATTAAGTATAAGGCTGTACCAATTACTATAGAGTTACCCCGTAGAGTGTCGAGAACAAGAAAAAGACGCTTGAAAAAGCATTAGTTTATGAAATCATCAAACTTCGTGTGAAAATGGACTATATGACCTGAACGTGTTTGTCTTTTAGGGTCGGGTAGTTTGAGGCACCAAGGTTATGGGTGTTTGTCAGGGAAATCTGGAGTAAGATTGGTTTCTCAGGAAGTTTATGAAGAAACCTGTTGGTCTGTAGTAGACGTCTGTGGTATTTGCTATCGCTTCTGGTATTATTTGGCGTGAGCGACTTTCAGACGATCGATACTGACGGTTTATTTTGATTCATTTCGGTCAATAACAAAATACTTGGGATACATGCTGAGCGACTTTCACGGACCAGCGTTTGGTGGTTGAAGTGGTCGACGTACATGATCAGCACGCACAAACACAAAAGTCGCAGGTAGATTAGTCGGCTGGGATGTAGAACGGTTGTGCGTGTTGGCGAGTTGGGATAGCTTGTAATTATATAATGAAGCTGCCCAGGCGACTGGCATATTGTGGAGCTCTGAGATCTATTGCTGAATCAAAAGATGTAAGAAATTCGCTAGGTAGGTTAAGCGTACTCCTGTACACCATCTCTGCAGCTGAGTAACCAAGGTCTTCTTTCACGGTGGTACGAATACCAAGAAGCACCAAGGGCAATGACTTAGACCAACGTTTTGAATTCCCGTGACTCATGATTGCGGCTTTGAGTTGCCGGTTAAATCTTTTGACTAAGCCATTTGAAGAAGGATGGTAGGCCGTAGGCTGTATGTGCTTCGTACCGAGTAATCTATTCAATTCCGGAAACAGCGTTGACTGATATTGAGAACATCTGTCAGTGGTAATAGTGTTCGGTATACCAAAGTTGCTGATCCAATGTTGAACGAAAGCTTTCGCAACCGTATCTGCACCAATATCTGGTATGGCTACAGGCAATAGCCAACGGGTGAAACGGTCGACGCCGGTTCTATATATAGGAACAGCCGTTAGCGACCGCTGATAGACCACCGAGATCCAAGTGAAGGTGCTAAAACCGCTCAGTAACAGGTGGAAATACACCAGGGAAACCGATAGTGGGACGCTGGACTTTGATCTGCTGACATCGGATGCAATTCTTGGTCCAAAGTTGAAAGACTTTGTGCATGTTAGACCGAAGATAACGAGAGCTAATCAGCTTTCGGGTACCTTATAATCCGGGATGTGATACACCATGTAAATGCTCGAATTCTGTACGTCTCAAATCCGAAGGAACAATCGAGCGGGCTTTACAATTAGACATGTCACAAACTAGATGAGAATAAAATTAAAGATCGGAATAAGGCGGATTTTATCCGATTTTAAAGTAATGTATCGATTTATTTGAGGATTATTTTGCTGTGAACGTGCTAAATGTTCAACGTCGATTCCAGGCAGGTCGATAGCACTAACCTGAATCCGTTAGAACGTATCCGCAACTGTGTTTGACGTGCCGGAAAGATATCGAAGTCGCTCGTGAATTGTAAGATTTAATCCACGTGAAGTATTTCTTTAGGCGAATATTGATTCAATGGTGCAGGAAGAGCAAACGTTAGGGGCTTGTGATCGGTCCATACTGTGAAATCACGGCCTTCAAGCAAATATCTGAAATGTCGTATCGCTTAATAGATAGCCAGTAACTCACGACGGAACGTACTATATGAAGCTTGAGCTGGTTGAAGACGACGTAAGAAGAAAGCGAGTGGCTTGGTGATTTTGTCTACTTCTTGTTGAAGGACTGCGCCGAATGCTTCTTGTGATGCGTCTGTAGCGAGAGAAAACCGAGCATTGGAGTTTGTTGAAAGGTAAGCCAGTCGGGAAAATTTATATAGAGCCGATTTGAGTTGTTCGAATGATTCGATGGCTTCGTCATTCATTTCAAATTCGCGTTTTTTTTCACGTAACGAATCAGTCAATGGTTTTGAAATCATAGCACGTTGTGAAATGAAGCGGCTATAATAGTTTAACAAACCCAAGAAACGTTTGACTTGACGGATAGAGCTGAGACATTGATGCTCTTAGATAGATGATAGTTTTTGAGGTAACTGTTTCATACGGGAACTATCAATTTCGTGTCCAAGAATTTCGACAGAACTCAAACCTAACAGACATTTATCAGGATTAACCACAATGCCATAGTTTAATTGACGTTGTAATACTTAACGAAGATGTTCAAAAGGTTCAGTAGGATTTGTACTTGCGATTAGGACATCATCGATGTACACTTAGATGTAAGATATACAAAGGAAAACTTGGTCCAAAAATCTCTGGAAGGTCTGTACAACATTGCGTCGACCGAATGGTAACCTGAGAAATTCGAACAGGCCAAATAAAGTGGTGATTGCAGTTTTGGGAATATATTCGTCAGCTACGGGAATTTGATAATATGGGCGCATTAAATCGAACTTCGAGATCACGGATTTCTTGTGAAGGTGCAGTGCAAAGTCACGTATGGGTGGAATACGATATCTATTTGGGATCGTTACACAATTTAAAACACGATAATCGCAACATTTACGCCAGGCGTCCGGTTTGTTCTTTTCGACCATCTGAAGAGGTGTGACCCAAGGTGAATTTGATGGACGCATTATTCCGAGTTCCATCGTATGCTCGAATTCTCGATTAGCAGCTTCAAGTTTGTTAGGCGGCAGTCAGCTTGGTCTACTGAAAATAGGGGTTTCATGGGTTGAAATATGGTGTTTGATTTCATGCTTTGAAGGGATGTCGTGTACTGGGTTATAATGTATCCGAAAATTCCCTCATGAGTGAAAAGTAATTTGGTGCAGTATCTGGAATTAGGACTTGAATAGTTTGTATGGGTTAATTACACAAATGACCGATGGCGTTAATATTTGTGACAATGTCAATTAGATTTCGTGTACTTAGTTTGACTGAAAGATTAAAGTGTAAGAGGAAATCGGCTCCCCGAATAGAAGTTTTAACTTCGGCAACAGAGAAAATCCATCGAAAGTTACGTCGCAGGCCGAGAGTGATGGAGAGTGATCGTTGGCCGTATGTGGTTTTTCGAGTACCGTTCGCCACTTGTAGGGTCGGTGAAAAGTGGTTTCTTCTTCCTGAGTTTGTGAGTGGGATGACGCTCAGATTAGCTCCTGTGTCGATTAGAAAACAGATTTTCGTTGAACCATCAGTGACGTAGAATGAGCGACTGGTGTTATTGCCAGACAGAGCTGCCGCTTCTACTGCCTGGTTTCGCAGCGTTCCTGATTGTGGTGTTGTGTTTTGAAGCTGCAAAGCGTTCTTTTCACTACGAGGACGGCTTCAACTTCTGTTTAAGTGTTGTAATAGTAAAGTCAAATAGCTGATTCAGGATTTCAAAGAAGATATATCCTTGTTCGGATCTGCGCAGGAATTACGAGGGGTGGAAATGGGTTGGCTGATCGTAAAGATTGATGTGTTATTTCCAACTTGATTAAGCTTGTCTAGCTCACTGTCTTTTTCCATGATAACCAGAACTTTGCGCAAATTGTTTGGCAAACTCTGAATCCAGATCTTCTATGTGCCTTGTACCTGTAACAAATGGCGTGAGTGTTGTGAAGGTGTACGATCTTCTAGCTCAGAGCTAGATAGGAGTTTTCGCAAGTTTTGCTCATCGGTGGAACCAATTCGAGAGATAATCGCTGATTTGAGCTTTTCGTAAGGATCTGTGCAGTTTATTCATAAATTAAATCAGCAACTTCTCTGGCGATAGAGGTTCGAAGCATCTCAACAACGCGTTTGTAGCGTGTGCGTTGCGTTTGAACACGATATGACTCTAATAGAGCTTCGATTTGTGCAAACCATAGACGTGGTTCTGTCGTGTCGAAGACGGGTAATGTGAATTGATTGAAAAATCATCTTCCTTATTGTCTCCATTATTTTTATCATGGTTGACGGCTCAAATCGAATTGAATGCGCGTTCGAACTCATCCATTTGTAGTGGATAGTGAGGAATGAATTCTGTGGCTGCGTGTATTCCATTTATATCCACATACAATTTTAAAACCGAGACAACCACAGAAGAACAAACTCCGTGTGTGAACAAAGAGTGTATTGTTATTAGTGAGTGAGTTGATTACGTACAAACAGTATTCGAAAGATGAACCTTATTCACTGAGTTAACGAACAGAAAATCGGTGAAATGTAAGTGATAAATCAATATGGCTTTATGGGCAATGAAATGAAACGATAATGTCTAGGTTAACAAATTATGATGATACAAAGTATGAAAACTGTACGAATTACTATAAACCCTTTCCGTTTTTCTCAATCGCATCTACAAATACTGGGATGGAAGACGGCCTGGAAAACACCTGACGTATTTTCACATTCGACGAGCATACCAGAGAACAATGAACCAACTTTGGCAGTGGTGGGCGCTCCTTTGAAGCTTTCCACCGACAGAAATTCTGGATGTTCGATTGGCTTATCAGCCATTTATAGTCTAGAAGAAGAAAAATGACTTTATTCGTGTTCACGAATTTTCAGCAATAGATTAATTTCTCCACATAATACCAATGAAAACGTATGTATAGCGTGCGCACAATGAAATAATACATAGGCCAATAAAGTGTTAGGTTACCTCGGGCTAGACAAATGTGACGGGAATAAAAAAAGAATTAAAAAAACGGGACATCTCAGCCAACTGACCTGAACTGAACTGAATCTTAAGAGTAGAACAAGGTTGCTGGCACGTGAGCACTTTTCAGCAACCGTGTGGTAAACTTCTGGAACAAGCTCCCAGATTGTATAGTAATCCTGCCGAAGGTGTTGAGCTTTAAAAGGGAATTAGACGTTAAATGGTCTATCATATTTCTGCACATTGTGTAATAAAAAACTTAAAAAAAACGAAAAATGAACGTATTTTTACATTTTTATCATATCTGTCTAGGCCTGTGCAACATGACAGCAAATTAGCCCACATGCAGTCTATGACTGTGTTTCACTTTGCCTCGACTAAACTAGTGATTTCATACACTATACATTGTTCACGCAAATTATTGCATTGTTTTCTGAATAGCCGAGCTCTCACCGTGCTGGTGAAGAGAAACCCTACCTTACTTGGCATACAAAGCCGAGATTATAACTCGAACGCCTCTGCGCCATCATTCCAATGTGTACTCGCCGATCGCCCCTTCTGCACTGACCTTACATTCGAGCTACACAATGTCGAGACTATATTGGCCAGCCTATTTTACAACAAGTCGGCAGGGCTCGATAGCATCCATCCACGAATGATCAGACTGCTAGCGCCTATATTAGCTGTGCCGATCACAGAACTTCTCACATCATCCCTCAGTCAGAGTACCCTTTCTTTGGACTGGAGAACAGCCGTTGCAGTGCCTATCCATAAGGAAAGAGCTTCCTCGGCGGTCAAAAATTACCGCCCGGTTAGCCTCACTAGTGTACCATGTAAGGTTATGGAAAGATTGATCCGCGATAAAATATGTGGATATCTAACCAAACACTCTCTTTTGAATGGCGCACAACACGGCTTCCTTAAAGGTAAGTCTTGTATGACAAATTTGTTGAGCTCTCTAAACGAGGTTACTAAGAATGTGGATGATGGCATAGCTGTAGAAGTCTTTTATCTTGTCTTTAGTAAGGCTTTTGATTCAGTCAAACATAGACTCTTGCTTCTCAAACTCTCAGCCATAGGAGTATCAGGAAACCTTCTGGGCTGGATTCGAACATTCATTAGCCACCGTTCCTTTACTGTCAGGGTAGATGATACTCACTCCGCAAGTGCGCATTTAACGGGTTGAGTTCCCTAGGGCTCAGTCTTGGGGCCGTTGCTGTTCCTCATCTTCATTGATGATCTAGCCAACCAACTGCGCTCACCCTATTATATGTTTGCTGACGACGTTAAAATTGTCAGCAGGTCGGATAACTCCGATCTGATAAGTGACGTGGAAGCTGTACAGCAATGGTAGGTAAGTGGGACCTTCCGCTTAAGCTAGATAAGAGTTACTTGCTCTCTACACTGACAGGCAACATGATTGTGTTTACGTTCTCAGCTCACACGGAGTTCCGTAGGGTGAAGTCTACTAAGGACCTAGGAATCGTAGTCTCCGCAAACTTTAAGTGGGCTGACCAATGTGCTGCTGCAGCTCAAAGGGCCAGGAGGGAACTCTTTCGACTACGTTCAGCCCTCACTTGCAGAAAAGCTGAGGTGCTATTGCCCCTCTACAAGGCAATAGTAAGGCCACATCTAGAATACTGTATCCAGGCTTGGAAGCCGTATTACCAGAAGGATATCGTGCAGCTAGAAAAGGTACAGAAGCTGGCCACTCGCATGATCGAGGGGTTACCATACATCAATTATGAAAATCGTCTATTAACACTAGGACTTTTCTCATTTAGGAGGAGGCAACTTAGGGGGATCTTATAGAGACCTTTAAGGTTGTCAAAGGATTAAGTTGTCTCGAATTCGATGACTTTTTTCGGTTCTCTCCTTTGGTTGGTACACGAGGGCACAGTCTTAAGCTAATTAAACAGCACACCAGGCTCGAATCCAGAACGCACTTCTTTAGCATCCGTATAGTGAACGCGTGGAACTCACTTCCCGCAGAACTAATCATGGCAACTTCAGTAATTGCGTTCAAACATGGGCTGGACGAACGGTGGCAGGTGCTCTTCCCGGAGCATTACCATTAAGACTAAATCCCACATTTTTGTGATCAAAAAACACAAAAATATTCGAAAAACATTTTGAAACACAAAAAAGAGTTTCTTTTTCATTTTTTTGTATTTGTGAAAAATAAACCGCTATCAATCGTCTTTTCATTCGATTGGACATGCAACATGCATAACTCTCTCATCTTTCGGTGATGAGACCTCTCCCATCTTCCATTTACAGTTACACACGCCTGTGTTACTTACGAATCAATCCTGGTAGTGACGGGTGTTTTCAAGCACACATCCGAAAGAATCTGGGCACTCGTTCCGACTTGGTCGACTCTCGCCCGGTGATACTGACACTGATACTGATACACAAGGATGGTTGCAGGTCAACTGTTGGAAACTATAGACCGGTCAGCACCGTCTCGAAAGTA
>JACCGJ010023088.1:0-11526 GCA_013407085.1 Atriophallophorus winterbourni
TTGTTGTTTTTGGATTTCATACGTAGCGGAATAATTGAGGTTTGCTATTTTCAATCAATTGTATACAGTATTTTGCTTCAACTAGTACCGTAACTCACGCACGTATTGTCTTGTCAATAATTTATGGGATTGGACGCGTGAACTCAAAACCGTGGATAACACATTGGTGTTTTAATATCGCGACTGAACTCCTTGACGTTGAACTCGATGTTGTCTCTTCCGACCGATTGCGTTACAATGACTATACTTGACATTGCATGTTTATTTTATACCTATTTCCTGAACGAATATGTTCTATGATATTGTAATTGTGAAGCTGTGCTTTTTGTGACCATAAATTCTTGAATCTTGAATCTTGAATCCGTTATGGTTTCGCAGACTCAAGCATAATCTCATCTTATTATTTAGAATACGTCATCGGATACTAAAGATATAATTTCGAATCTTCATTAACGGCATGATTTTAATTATAGCTTGATAAACAGTATAAAACTATTAAATTTCCAAGGGTTCCGACTGAATTAGGGAACATTTGCTACTAGTCTAAATTTGTTAAACTATGGAATCTTCTTCCAAAACAGATAAGACTAAGGTTCTGGCTTCATTTATGACCGTATAAAAAATGTGAGATCTTCTTAATCTAGATTTTCTACCTGATGATTTATATAATAATGGGGATTCATGTTATTTATTTAAAGTAATTTTTATAACTTTCGAAATGAACCTTGTCCTTCGCTTTCGAGTATTTAATGGCACATACTTTTCAGTCACACGCACATGAAACTGGCCAGCAACGCTACTGTAATTAATATCCCGTCGCTTCGCAGCCAAAAAAAGGTTTCATATTCAGGAGAGATAATTAAATTTCGAACAATCAAAACGAAAACGATCGGAAAACCAACAACAGAGAAATTCACGCATCCTCGCTGGACATTAGCTGGTAAACTTCAATGCTGGCGGGAATATTTACTAACTTTTTTTCTTTTTTCGAATGATATTAGATTACTTTCTGTTTTCCTGAAAGCAATTTTAAATACTTTTACTTTGATATATATAACGCAAACTTCCGCTGCAGAAATGACATAGGAAATTTATTTGCAAGTGTACATACCAACAAATTTGATTGTTACAAACATTTGGGAAAATATTGATCATTATTAGCATCCCTTAGTTTCCAAGACAAAATTAAATGATTTAATGATTTAATAATTTATTTATTTTCAGAGGTTGAGGTTTAAGTGATAGGGGGAGAGAGCTGGCTTTTTGATCCAGTTATTTCGAAGAATTGCCTTATCAGCCGAATTTTGTTTCCAGTAGGCGATTCATTAGCGTATGTTCTAATACTAAGGCAGTTAACTATCGGGACAGTGTTTCATTGTTCCGTTATTCGAAGACACTGGAATACGATGATTGCTATTCTTTTCACTAGCATGTTGTGGGGCTATCTAAGTAAAATAGTCAAATAAGTAACAATGAAAATGAACAAGAAAGAACATTATTTTTGGCCGTTTTTTCACGTTTTCTCGTAGTTTTCATCCCTTCATACATTAGGAGAAAACGTGTGGTGAAATTTATGTCCAAAATTCTGCATACAGTGGATCACCCACTTATTCGACTGTTTCATCGGCAAGTTGCACGTGGTAGCAGATCGCAGAGCTACAAGTATTCTACACTCCAGATCACATTGTTGAAGGTTTTTCTTTGCTCTCCGAGTTTGTTTTATATGAACTCTCAGTCCACACATATCATTGTTCATCAAGCCTGAACATGTTCAAGGCTAAACCTGACAAATATATTTCGACCAAATTCAACCTCGCACCTGAATACGCATGCTGACTCTCCATATTGATAAACATTTGTTTTGTTTTTATACATTCCTCGTATTTTCAATTCATGGTTACTGTAAATTAATTGCTTCTTGGACCATTGAAACTTTGAATTTCTCTGAATTACAAAATCGTTAGGTACATAATGATGTTTTCTAAATGTTATTAAACGCAGTTGTATGACTAAGTAGTGCAGAAACATGTCTAACGTCTCGGAACATGAATTTTGTGAGCCACACTTAACCAGAGAATAGTATATTTAGTCCCAGACTATAGAAGGCTTGGAAATCTTTGTTCAATCGATATACATTTTTACAAACACATCAAATATTACAGCTTTGGGGATACGCACAGAAAGCCAAGTTACCGTAATATGGTCACAACTGATAGAAGATCTAAAATTAAACGTTGTTTAGAAATAAGTTAACCGACAGCGGAAGCTCAAATCTGAAACACTACTGCATTGTTTTGTAGTTTATTCGTAGTGTAAGCCTAAAATATCAATTGTTTTGAAGAATGATGAAAATTAATTAGAAAGATGATATTATTTCCAGCAAGTTTATTGCATTACGTAATGAAACATTGGCAACTTGGTTTTTCACCCTTTGGTGAAGAGCATTATACTTGACCAAATTGATGTGTTGATCACATTACCCGTAATTACACTGCACTATCGGTTTCTGGCTGTTTGATGTCATCACTGAACCTAAACTTACTGTCTCCGCTTGATGACGGCAATCAACAAGGAACCGGTAGTGAAGTGTGATTTCGGTGGATGTGAGCAACATAGCACTTTGGTCATCCATCAGCGCTTAAGTGATTGACCCCGAGTCGCTATGTGATTCTGTGTTTAAACATCTCGGTTCGTTGTACGAACCCTAAGCATCAGTGGCATTTGAGTATAACCTTGTTTACCATTCATCCACTGTTTGAAGGCTCACTGAAACTGATCTTACTGTCTTCTCTCTGATGACGGCAAACAGCCAGAAACCAAAAGTGGAGTGTGATTTTGGTGGATGTGAGCAACATAGCACTTTGGTCATCCATTAGCGCTTGAGTGCTTGACCTCGAGTCGCTATGTGATTCCGTGTTTAAACATCGTGGTTCGTTGTACGAACCCTTAGCAACAGTGGCATTCAAGTATTACCTTGTTTACCAGTTCGCCACTGTTTAACGGCTCACTGCTGATCTTAACCTGTCTCCACCTGACGACGGCAAACAGCCAGAAACCGGTAGTGGTGTGTAAGGGATGGGGATGTGAGCAACGTAGCACTTTGGTCATCCATTAGCGCTTGAGTGCTTGACCCCGAGTCGCTATGTGATTATGTGTTTAAACATTGTGGTTCGTTGTACGAACCTCAAGCAACAGTGGCATTTAAGTATAACCTTGTTTACGATTTATCCACTGTTTGAAGGCTCACTGAAACTAATCTTACTGTCTTTCCTCTGATGAGGGCGAAAAGCCAGAAACCGAGGGTGAAGTGTGATTTCGGTGGATGTGAGCAACACAGCACTTTGGTCATCCATAAGCGCCTTGAGTGCTTGACCACGAGTCGCTACGTGATTCTGTGTTTGAACATCGTGGTTCGTTGTACGAACCCTATGCAAAAGTGGCATTCAAGTATAACCTTGTTTACCATTATACTTGTATTTGGAATGTTTAATTTCAAAGCGCTTTCTCATGGTTTTTGATTTTACTATTTTTGCCGGCACCATACATCAAGGTACTTTGGCCGCTGATTCGACCATTTTGAATGGGATAGACATGTAAATATGCCTCGCTTTTGATGGATCAACAATAACGTAAGCATCATTCAATACAGTTAAGTGAATTGTTTCGCAAGGATTGAGTGTCATCTAGATAAATGCAACAGGTTTGTTCTTTTGGCTAAAACAAACGGTATTGGCGAAATCGAAAGCATCTGTTTCGACGACTAACATAACATACGTACTCGGCACTTTCTTGTTCGGTATTCAGATTTTCGAAGATTGACTGGACGTTCAGGTGGAATGAATAGTTTGTTTTAGACCAGTCAATATATTTTGTTAGAAAACGTAGATATCCAATGGGAGTAGTAATCAAACTTTCCGATCACGCGTTGCAATTCTTCACAGTAACGTTTAAGTGTCAGCTTACGGATATGCTCCATACGTTCTGGATCGGGACTAATCACACTCTTGGAATACTTGTAACAAATCTCATTAGCGGTGGGGGTCCTATACCGTACTCTTCTTGTATGTTTCATGAGATGAGCATCATTTTCTTCCTGTGTTTTACCACAAACCGTGACTTGGTATATTCATGCATCCGTGCTTTTTAAATTTTCATATGTTATGTTGCTGTCAACAGCGTCCCAAAACATGCTACACCTTTTGAAACACATATTGTTATGCGGCAAAACTAGAAAAGACAAACAGAAGCGATTTTTGACAGTCGTTGCAGCGATTAAAATTTGCTATTAACCAAATTAACCCCGAAGTATAAGATCCATTTATTCATTTGATCGAGACGCGGCAATGTGTACTTATCGATTGTTTTAAACATGAACGAAAACATTTGATGTTTGCGGTTAGTATTCTTCGTGGAAAACCTTCGGGGACCACATGGCTATGTGAGAGACACAATTATGCTTTCTCGCAACAAGCGATAAACCTTATTTCATATGATGTTGCAACAGGCTTGCAAGCTGGCAAACGTTTGTAAAGAGTGAGTAAATTTAACGCTTGCAGCACCCAAGCTGCAAGAGGTAAATTTATCAATGCATGAATTTCAATCTTTGAATGCATGTCGAGGAAGTGATGTCTCAATAGGAATTCAGTGTAAAGATTACGTATCACGAATATTTTGTATTTACATATGAACACCATATTGAATGGTTACAAGCATAACCTGTCGGTTGAACAAGAGATTGTCATAGACTTCATTTCAAGAATTGAAGAGATTGGATCAAACTTTCGGTTTAATCAGCATTCTAATTTTTGTGTCAAGGAGGTGTCAAAACTTGTTGATTTTTCGAGTATATGTGGAAGCCTAATTGTCCGTTGAAATCTATTTGAAAAAAAAGCAAAATTTGGGCTGGATGGTTTCCTGAATGTAGTTAATGATGCTAAATTTATAAGGAAGCAACTTCGATACAAAAATGTTTTTTAATGTCTACTGAAGGCTATTTCTCGACTACATTGAGAAAAATAATATGTTTAGCTATGTTTCTACTCTGCCCAATTTCTGAGGTAAGCGTCGCCATGAATTGACCTGTGCGTTGCCATAAACCGGAGTCCAAATCTTAACTAGGGTCAAATGAGATAGCCAGCATTCCAATAAATTGCAAATATTCGAGACCGTTAATGTTTAACCGCGACAGAAACGATGTTGTTCACCAGGTCCTGTACTTTTGACAGAACCCTGCATATATTTGCTTCAATAACCGCCGAAATGTTTTTCAGTTTTGATGCAGCATGGCTGAGATCTCATCGCGACTATGTGTGTTTGTAATTTGATATGCTGATAGTATATATTACAGGTATAAGTGTGATGCAGAGAACAAAACACAAACTGAGACTTAAAAAATTTTGACTATTCGCTGATATATTATATTCATTAGGTTTTATTGACGTTATCTATACACATATACATACACACACTTTGACTCTGTGGTTATTGTAACACTAATTGCGTTTTCACGCATGAATTGTGAATCTTGAATCTTGACAACGAACATTTTCTGTAGCGAAGTCGCGCTTACCAAATTGTGGCGGTAAGAATAATCATTATAATAGCTACAATATTAATTCAAAAATTTAATAGAAAGTTCAAAATGACTCACCGGAAGCCAGTGTGAGTGGAGTGAAAAGATTGTGATTGGAAGGTTACTTTTTATTCACGATGTCAAATAATCAGAGGCCGAACAATAATCCACAAATTGAGTTGATTAAATCCGTTGACATAATGTTTAAGACGAATAAATTTAAGGTTATGAATAAATTTTATTGCTCGCTAAAATGTATTTGTTTACGTTAGCATCATTGATTTTCACATTTCACACATTTACACCAGTCAGTCCAGACAATTTCTAACACAATCACAATAGTCACGCAGGATAGAACAATTCGCGCTGTTCGGTTTTAAAAGTGTATATTTTTCAAGGTCACAAGGTGTAAACAATTGCATATACCAAATTGAAATCAAGCAAATACAAAATACTTTCATTTCAGTGCGTACAACAAAATTACTAAATCGTTTTCTATGCCAAAAGTCCTACGTTACCTGCCAGTTGCAATACTCAGATCTGTAAACCACCTCTGTTAACCAATGATTAGTAGTAAAAGTTGTAATTTCGGACATATGCAAAGGCTTGGATTTGGTTCCAACTCGCTACGATTTGAAATTATCGTAATTCGGTATTTATGGCCCTATAATAATCTGATTGCTCTCTTTTCTCTCTGATAGCATCTTTTCTGTTCAAGTAAAAGCTGTTATTTCAACCAATAAGCCGATACTGAGTGGCGTGATTCAGGGCAGCGTCCTTGGTCCATTCCTTTTTCTTATCTATGTTAATGATCGGCAAGTGTTGTGGATCACTCTTGAATCTTTATTTTCGCAGATGACCTAAAACCCGTTTTATCATTTACGCGGAATGAAATGCCACAGAATCTGATATATCTGTTATCCCAGTCATGTGTCTTCTATATCGAGCTGCGAGGCGCACAATGAGATTAAAATAATCAGCTTCTGAGACATTTTTTTGGATTACCCAGCTAAATATCTTGTGACAACTTCACATTAAATGGCTCAAGCTTCACTGCTGCTGAAGTTAAACACCTCGGATTTAGATATTCCTGTTCTCTCAATTTTAATAAACAAGCCAGATAACTTATCATGAGTGCCAGAAAAAACATTAGCTTGAATAACCTAGAATACCTTTCACGCGAAAGTAAAATAACTTTAGATAAAATAAAGGTCCTGCAATCCATGAATATTGCATCATCATCTATTCTCACTTGGATAGGCGTGACTGTTTCAATTTAGAGAGCCTTTAATGTACTTTCAACAAAATAAATTTTCAATTCATTTTGTTATCAGAAAAAGTATAACTTACCTAGCGTTGAACCATTATGGGTACGCAGAATTCGTCTTAACATGCTTCTTTTTTTGAATCCTTAACGAGCAGCGAGTTAAGCTTAGGTCTGCCATGCGCTTTCACTATTATATTCGATATGACCTGCACAGCAGAATAAGACTCTTGCATATCCCTATGACTCGTACTGAAGCTCGATGTAACTTTTTTAAATTATTTACGGACAAAATCTCAGTTCTTTTTCCTTTGATTTTTGTATGTGCACGTCTACAAGGAAATTCACAGCGTTTGTAGAATGTCCTATTGTTAATTACCAATGTAAAATTCTTAAGATAAATTCTTCATTAGATAATATATACTCTCGTGGTATACCGGGTTTCTGTTTTCTCCTCAACTTTTATCATATTGGTTTGTCATGGATTCAAATAATATTACCCAGTTGACTTTGTTTAAAAAGTATGTGACGTTACCAAACCCTAGTTAGACTTTTACAATACTTATTTATTTACATTCACATTCACTGCACATTATCTTGTATATAACTGTCTCTTATTTTGTATTAAGCCCATAACTATGACAACAATTTTATCCTAACGTGTGATCACATAAAATCTACCACAAATATATAAATACTTAAAAAATCAAAAATGAAGCTTCTCCTTCTCCAATCCTAATCTTTTTAAATGATGGACTATTGTTATTTCATGAAATTTTACTATGCTGGTGAAAAAAATATCTTTGATTGTTTTCCATTTTCTTTCCATACCGGATCAACGCTGAAACTGGACCGAAATTTGTATGTCTCAGCCTCGTTCCGTATGCTAATGACTCCCCTCTGTTAGAAGGGCACACTCTGTCGTATAGACAGTGAACGAACCATCTATTAATCATCGATCAATATCGATGGTGAGTTGAAATTATGATTTTCACTCACTGTGATATTCACACATTCGCTTACTTGTGATACTCTTGGCATTCGGTGAATAGATGAGTTGAGTGACGTTTGTGTTCTCTCTGACCACAGGGGCTGGGCCAATAGTATTGCAGTACAGACATAACAAATGGCGACGGGGTGTTTTCAATCATTTTCGCTGAATCCGAAGAGTCTGTTTTACAAAAGCTGCTCGTACGACTACTTTGGATAAAATAAGCAAATTCTTCTGCGAACGATCCCAAATCTCCATCTATCGAATCTCTTATGTCATTTATAATAGAATTTTTCTTCGACCCGAAAAATAATGTGACTTTCGTAGTTTGGCGTTATAAAGATAGATTCCGAATGGACCTTAAGCACCTAAAAGATGACTGCAAAGTTCGACTGCTGTTGCGGCAATTCGGTGCAGCGGAATTAGACAAATATTGCAATTAAATTCTTCCTCAGAAATTACGTGACCGTTCATCCGAAAAGACAGTCGAATTACTCAAGCAATGTTTTGGAGATGAACCATCTCTATTCAAAACTCGTCATCGCTGTCTTAATTTAGTCATGAATGGAACAACGGATTTTGTGACATATTTTGAAGACGTTAATAGGGAGTGTGAACGCCTAAAATTGCGCTTACTGACTGACGATCAATTCAAATGTCTCATTTTCATCAGCAGTCTGTAATCCTTACGATTTACAGATATTCAAACTACTGAATCGTCTAACTGAATCGTCTAGAACAGAATCCTACTATGGCGCTCTTAGCAATCGGAGAAAAACACTAACGTCTAATGAACACATAAAACGACTCCGACCTCGTGCAATCGAACATTCGTGACAATTTTACAATCCAGGCGGTACATCAACCGAGACAGAAAAACACTTAACAACCCTCTCCGCATCTCGCACTACAACCAAAGCTACTCAACACACCTCAAAAATCTAAGCATCCATCCAAGTGCTGGCAATGTAGAGAATCGCAATTTTCGCGTTTTTGCCCATTCCAGAAACACAAATGCCAGAATCCCAACAGAATGAAGAAAATTACTGCCGGGTGAAGTATTTTAATAGGAAATCTGTACTGAATCACTCCAATAATATTACTCATCGCTCTCATCCTGTCTTTTCAACCTTCCAAGGGGATGTGAAAAATCGACGAAAGTATCTTACCGTCACGTTAAATGGTATGCCGACCCGTTTTCAAGATGACACTGCCTTCGACATCACAATAATATCAAAAGACACTTAGCGATCGGTTGGCAAATCAAACATAAATCCCTCCAATCATATTGCACGCAGCGCATTTGGAGGAAAGTTAAATTTCATGGGCCAGATTACCTGCTGTATTGCCTTCAACGACACATAACTAGAAGTAGTCTGTTACGTGTCAAAGCATACAAATTTGAATCTCCTTGGCCTATATTGGCTTGAAAATTTTAAGTTTCTTGATTTCTGACTGAACACTGTGTGCAATGCTGTGAATCAATCGACAGATGACTGGGTAAATTAGATTCAACTCAAATTTCAGATGGCCTCGGATATTGCCGGAAAACTTCAGCAAAGCTGACTTTGAAGCCGAATGCGAACCCAACATTTCGCCCCAAACGCCCCGTACCGTACGTCCTTTTGGAAAGCGTCGACAAAGAAATTGACAGACTGCAAGCCGCCGGAGTAATCAGACCCGTCAACAACTGAGCATGGGCAGCACCAATTGTAATTGTCAATAAAACGAATGGTAGTCTGAGAGTTTGCGCGGATTATTCGACTGGTCTTCATGCATCCTTTGCACATCATCAATACCTACTACCTGTTCCTGAGGATCCTTTCTACAGATTGAATAGTGGTCAGTGTTTTGCAAATCTGGACTTATCGGAAGCCTACCTCCAAATTGAGGTCGCTGAAGAATAAAGAGAGCTATCAACCATCAACACTCACCGTGGGCTCTTCCAGTACCAAGGATTGCGTTTGATGTCAAGACTGCACCTGCTACCTTCCAACAGATCATGGATACAATGCTCCACGTTTTACCGTATGCTGCTGCCTATATCAAAAATATAATCATAGTCGGATGAAATGTGGATGAACTACTTGATCGTATAAAGTAAGTTCTTAAACACATAAACGAATATGGCTTTCGTCTACGGGCCGAAAAATGCGATTTTTCCATGGAATCTATAAGATATCTCGGATTAATCATTGATGGTTATGGTCGATGGCCGGCCCATCAAACATGGATGCAATTCAGAATATGCCACCACCACATGATATCCCAACATTGCGATCATTCCTCGGATTGGTCAGCCACTATGGCGAATTTTTACCATCATTACACAAATTACGCGGCCCTCTCAATAATCTACTGAAGAAGGATACCCCTTGGATATGGTCAGAAAAGACCCAACAAGCTTTCGAGAAAATAAAGTCGATGCTGACCTCAGATCTTTTACTGACACATTACGACCCAAGGCTCCCAATCGTTCTAGCCTCGGACGCTTCCAGCTACGGAATCGTTGCAGTTATCTCACATGTTTTCAAGGATGGAACCGAAAAAGCCATTGCTCACGCAGCACGATCACTCACCTCAGCTGAACGGAATTACAGCCAAATCGAGAAAGAGGCGCTTGCCATCATCTTCGCTATCAAGAAATTTCATAAGATGCTATACTGCCGAAATTCACACTGCTGACGGACCATAAACCGTTGCTTGCTATTTTTGCATCAAAAAAGGGCATTTCTGTCTACACAGCAAACAGGCTACAGCGATGGTCAACCATCCTGCTGGGCTATAACTTCGACATAAAGTACATCTCCACCGGGAAAATCGGACAAGCGGATGCACTCTCAAGACTGATAACAGAAAACACTAGAAGAAGACATGGTAGCCCAAACAACTCTGGATGCTGAAGTCAGTTGCTTGCTTTCAACCACTATGATGAAACTACCGGTAACAGTTGACCAAATTCGAGATGCAACATTGGACGACCCCGTACTCCAAAAGGTATTTGAATACCATAAATCCAGATGGCCAGTATCTGTACAAAACCCAGAACTACAACAATTCTGACATCGTCTCAATCCCCTTTCAATTGTGGACGGGTGTCTCATGTTTTCGGATAGAGTGGTAATTCCAAAGAAACTCCGTTCGACAGTTCTCAAACAATTCCACACAAGTCATCCCGGGATAAATCGTATGAAGGCGCTAGCGCGCAGCTTCGTGTACTGGCCCCTTATGGATTCACACATTGAGAACCTGGTTAGCTCGTGTTCTAAATGTCAATCGGCATTAAAATCACCGACAAAGTGTGAACCACACCCATGGCCCAATCCCACAGAACCCTGGTCAAGAATTCACTTGGATTTCGCGGGCCCACTGAACGGAATATCGTATCTTCTACTGGTGGACTCACACAGCAAATGGCCAGAAGTTTTCCCTCTCACCAACACAACAACTCGGACGACAATCAAAAAGCTGCAAGAAACTTTCGCTAGATTTGGTTATCCAAAGACATTGGTGACCGATAATGGAAGCCAATTTACGTCGAATGAGTTCGGCTCATTTTGCCGACAACATGGAATGAAGCACATCCGCACACCGCCATATCACCCACAATCGAACGGACAAGTGGAGAGGTTTGTGGACACTTTCAAGCGAGCAATGCTCAAAGCAGCGGGAGAAGGGAATACGAAGACGTTCTGCAGA
>JACCGJ010023092.1:0-21788 GCA_013407085.1 Atriophallophorus winterbourni
ATTTGGCCAAAAAATAGTGTTAAAATTTAACGAAAAAATCGAATAAGAACGTGTGGAGAAATCAATTTTATGCACGGCAGATTTGAAGGCCGTGAACATCACCGGACATAATGACTCTGATCAGACTCGGTCAGATTCTCAGAAGTGTCGATCAACAATCGGATAGCGACTTAAATCCGCAGAGACACCGTTCATGGTTCTAAATGTAAAAATATTTAAAGGCCGTCAAATCGCAGCTCGGTAAACGCAGAGATGTTGGCCCTTGAGCGTGATTAGAAACAAGAACTGGTAAAACGAATAAGGAAGGGTTAAACAGATGATGGGGGTCTAGTAAGAGGAAGGTAAACATTTCGCATAACGACACCAATAGTAGAAAGTGCTGAGGTCAGAGTATAATTAATATCTCGCACACCCAATCAAGTTCAGGCGCTTCGCGGCGACGCCTTGGGCGAAGCGAGGATTATAATGGGCTAGGACAAAACTGCACGGTGATTTAAGGTCAAGGCAGACAGCATATGATAATTGATTGATGTAGGGATAAGTGATGACTATGCAGCAAGTTAAACTAGTCTTTTCTCACCCCGTCACTTTCACTGCAGTTACATTGAATTAGCACGAATGATGGAAGGTTGCATCCATTTGGAGGAAGCTCTCAATGGAAAACACTGATAGCTATGTAGTCTTTCAGAGCTTACAAACGGATACGGACTTGTGATTGCACGTTGAATTCATCATACCATACATATTAGATGAGAAGCTTTGACATGTAATAAAACCGTCATCTTCGATAAGTCTTGATGGCACTACAGGATTTCCCAACAAAATGAATGGATTAACCATTACTTTTACACATGTCGCAGATAAGATCAAATGCTTTGACACAAGTTTATTTGATGCGAACCAATAAAGAATGTATTAAAGCTTATTGCTCATCTAAATAAAATTATATAACAGCGCGATTGTCAGTTCCCGTGGGTTTTTACAAACAGAACAGTAAATCGTATCGCTGACTCGCTTGGCACTCGGAGCACCGAGTTAGCTGTAACGCAAAAATTCAGATTTGCAATCGTGAAATAGTCCTGTAGCGCGCTGCTAACACCGTTGTAAACTGATTTACTACTGGCACTGAGCTACATGCGGAGACACGCTGGAGTCCCACTGACATTTCCGCGTTTCGCATATCTGTGCAACCCGATATTATATTAGCGCATGTGCGGTTTACGACTGTCCGGCAGTTTGCCTAAATTAGGCTTGTGATTCCATATATGCATATCACGGCACTCTATTATTGAACGGAGACCTCTAAAGGCTTGGATCGCGACTAACTGTAATGTTTTATCAAAAGAGAGTAAAAATTGAACACAAACTCGCTCATTGTATTTCCCAATCTTTACTCCATTATGACCGTGGAACCGTTTACGAGAAGAGTTCCACAGAGGACAGCAAATGAGGGTAATTAAATTAAAGGATCTGATTCTGAACGATTGAATTATCATACATTGTTGTGCGGGGTAGAAGCACGCTCGTTAGACAGTCGGCGTAAATAACCATCTGTGGTTTTGGAACGATCTCTTCAAATATGCTCATTTTCTACCACAGTGCCCGAAAACAGAGCGATTGTAGCCTGCATTGATTTGTCAACGATTTGCACGGTATTTAATGATTTGACCAGTAAAAAAATGAGTCATAAATACTGTGACGATCGATCATAGCCGAACGTGAAAACAAAATGATAACGAGCGAATGCGGCCATGCTAGAATTTTAACACAGACGACGAGGTATGAAGACAAATATAACATGAGAATCTCTAAAAGATCTGGGGTTGACACCAATTCAGCCTCATATAACAAAAGTCAGAAATGGAACGAACAATAAGTTGAAGAGCAAATGTGTATAAAAAAGAAAATATAATGTGTATGAAAACACGGCTGAAGTCAGACAAAGTTCCAAACAGTTACCAACTAAGTAGGAGCTAAGACACTATCAGGCTATCCAAGCTTAGGGGAAGAGAACTGTGGGCAGTTTTCGCATTAATAGACGCACACGATTTAGTAGGCGATCATTTCTACTGCACAGAAAATAGCTGGCGAGGAATAATCAACCATTTGTATAAGATAACGCAATGTCACCAACAAGGAGAACTGATCAATCATGATTGGCCTAGAAGATATTGGAGCAAACCTTATAGAGTCAAGCCGGATAGTCCTAACGAAAGTTTTGTTCATTTTACTCAATGTGCAATCGTACAGTACTTCTGTGTTGTGCGGCAAACATTGTGCTAAATTGATTGGCCACCGATAGAGAGCTGCATGTTGAAACAAGCTGGAGTCTCACTACCATTTCTATTTTCTTTCTGAAATCTGTCGAGGCCTTGGCAACTTGACAGTATCTTCTCCCACGCGCAATCTATGATTGTGCGGCTCTTTACCTGGATCAGTTTTGTGCTGTTAAACATAAATACATACATACATATATACATACAGACATCAAAAAGAGGTTTACTGCGTTCAGACAACATATTCGAAATGAAAAAAATCAACTCACTTTGAGAAGAAAAAGAAATAGGGCAAGCGGTAAGGCGGAAGCGAAGACGAGCCATCTCCAGCCGAAGCGAGGCAGAATCAGATAGCCCAAGCCAACTTCAAGTGTGCATCCAATAGCCCAAAATATCTATGGGAAAACAATGATGCAAATGTCGAGAGGTCGACAATTAGAGTCGAAGAGAGATCACTTGCGAAATCACGTGTGTCAAAAAGAAAATAGGTGAACAAGTGAACGATAAGCACAAGTCCAAACTGGAAGCGATATGCAAGTGCGCGTGACGAGAGCTGATGATAAATGGGTCACTAGCGAGTGTCGCAACGTTTGACCTGGGAACTAGCTGCGATGTTATACCTGAACACCCAAGTTTGTTATGCGTAAGCTACCTTCTCAATTGATGTCAACGAAGTATGCAATAAAAATACCTGTGTTGCGTGCATTTTCGTCGAAAACGCAACCAACGACCGGTTTAAGTGGTTTGCTTTTATCAGGTGCCTTGCAAACGTGATGAAATGTTTGAACATTTGAACCATTGTTGAATAAGGTATGGCATACGAACATGATCTATCCGGCGTGATTGCCGTTCAGCCAATAACATTAGCATCCACTTAACGGAAGCTTGAAGCTTTAAACTCAGAATCAAAAGCCAACGAATGAGAGCTTATAAATCTCACGACATAGGTACCAGTTCCAGAGCTTTCACATGTTTCGCACTGCAGGCCCACCCAAAATCTCGGCTTCCTGATAACAATTGCCAATAGGGAACACATTTAGAGCAAGACAGCTTTTCATTTGATAGACATGGCTTAACCGACTCAGGCAACGCTGCTAAAATAGCACGAGCATGCTTTATAGACCAGTGTTTAAGGCTGATTGGTCCAGCATTCGTTCGTGTCTGCAAGTAATCTGAGCAAACTGCCTACTGAAGCGAGTAGTGGAGTATAAACGCGAGGGAACTGAGCAGCATATTAGGCACCAGGGTTCATTTTAAGATAAACAACAAGCAAGTTACAACTGAACTCAATGGTTAAATTTGTCAGATTCCGCGCCAGTAAATCCATGCATAGATGCACATACAAACACATACACACGCATAAGCACATATGCATACAACGGGATTGAGAGTAAATAATAGCAAGGTGAAAACGTACCTGAAAGGCGAGCAGAACCTTCGCTCTCGGTTTTTTAGGCAGATACTCGGACATGAGCGCGAAACTGAAATGGATAAAATGTAGTGGTGATTGGTACAGGTCAGGTGAAATGACGCGTGTCGCAAAGTATGGAACAAACATACCTGCTGCTAGCGCCACCAATGGCAAAACCGACCATAAATCGCAAGATGATCATCCAAATGTATGTGGGACTGATTGCAGTGAGAAACCCGTAAGCGGAGATCATTGCGAGAACTGTGAAAAATGTCTGTGGGTCAAAAGCAAAGAAGGGTTACATATGCGTACGAACCACAAGCATGATCCAGGCAGTGACGCATAGTCAAAGACTGTAAGTCTAGACAAATATGGGAAAAGAAAATAGCAATGGTAGTGAGACTCTTGTGTGTATTCACATGCAGTTCATTGCCGGTGGCAAATCAATTTAGCATGATGTTACCTGCATAACACAGAAGTGCTGCACGATTGCACATCCGTGCATATGGAGGGGTAGCAAATCACTGGCAAACGAGCTATACTCCAGATAATTTCAGCGCAGAAGGATGTTGATCATCAGCATCATTATAATTTGTATCAATAAAGTAATCAAAGTGGCTTAGACAATATGGGGGCGTGTGTGTACACGTGTATCAAAACATAAGCCTAGAATCAGATAAAGTTCCATCATAAATTGCACTGAATTGAGCTGTAGAATAATGCTCAGGATGCACAGCAAAGAGATGGGGTGGGGTGACCGAGTATTATTAGTATTGATATCAAATTACAAACATGCATCCTGGCAAAGTGTCGCTCAATCACAGAATACACGTGGGCTGAGATACTGCCAAGTAGCCCAAGTTGATGCAAACTCAATCAAAGCAAAATGGCAGTGAGAAACCAACGTGTTTCCGCATGCAGCTCTTCACCGCTGGCGCTGCTGCAGTACTACATGATTGCCCAGCCAGTGACCCAGTACGGAAAGAGTGAACAACAAACCATTTTGAACGTGGTGGGTTGATCTAACTGGATCCCTAATCAGCAGAACAGGATAACTTACGCGTCATGTATGAAAGTCTGATCCAGACAAAGTATCGCACAGTCATAAACTGATAGAAATAATTGGACATGATCACGAAAGTTTACTTACAGGCCATCGGCCGAACTTGTCTGAGATATAACCCCAAAGCGGAGCGCCGAGCAGGTAGCCGATGAAAACGATCTATACACAAACAAAAGATTGTCAAAAATCAAATCGCAGAAAAACTGCAACGAAATAACAAGTCAAACACAAATAAATAAATATCGCCAAATTTTACGTAAAGGTTCAAGACAACGGTGGTGTCAATTTGATGAAAATAATCCGAAGCAAAAGAGCTCGGTTGAAAAGTTGTGGATTAGCACAACAACATCAGAATAAATCTACCTTTTCTGCCGTAGCGCGATATTTTTGAAAGTCGTTATGTTCTCTGTGACCGCCCAAAAACGATTCTAATGAAAATTCAATTCAAAATCGTTAACGCAGTGTCAGCAAACAACGGAAACACAATCGCCGCTCTCCAAACGATATTAATCACATAAGTCGATCGCGCAACAGCAGTATAATTATCCCGCGATCGATACGGATTATTGACTAGAAAATCCACCTAATCGGGATATATGTGAGAATACGCAATGCCCCCGATTAATAAAACCGGAATGCCCACTTGGTGAAATTAACTGCATGTTGAAAGTCCGCAAACGATTTTGGAATTAGAATCAGGATAAATGCAGCAAGAAAATCAACGCACGAGTTCATGTCTCAAATGTACCATCTTGTAATGCACTAGTGTACGTATAAAGTATTATACGAATAGCATCGAACTAATTAACCGGGACCCGCTCTACCGACAATAGACTTAAAATCAGGAAAAATCAATATCGAATGTTGGATCTAAATAAGGCAAATGAAACACACATGGTCATCGGAAAAGGTAACTCGATAAGCACAGAAATCTAAAAGCACTATGAGTTAAACCCGAGGTATTAAAACTTGGAAAGTATGCGCATTAATCCAGTTACAGCGAACACGCTTTGTTAATAGAATAGACAAGAATACCGGACTTTCCTAATATTGAAAGTAAATGCGACAGTTTAATAAAAAAATATGAATCAAGATTCGAGTATATTCAGTCCTTGTATCACTTGTTTTCTACCAGACCCACTGAAACTTCAACTTCACGGCGTTCCCCAGACGCGGCTGGGGTGAAAAGTAAGCAAGCTGAGACCCTAAATATTCGTAAACATTTTTATCTGGGATACTGGACACTGCTGGATGTCGGTAGTCAAGCCATCACAGAGCACTCTTTATTAGACTACCGGGTAGACGTTACATGTATCCCCGAGGTTCGCCCACCTGGGCACGGATCCAAACCGATTAAGGTCCCCGGAGTCGGTCGTATATACTTGATTCTTTATAGTGGGCCCGAAGATGGATCTGGACAGCACGGAGTAGCTATAGCTCTCAATGATTATGCCAAGCAAGCACTCAGGTCATGGACGCCTGCGTCCCCAAGAATTGAACTGGTCCGGCCGAGTGGGCTTCCGTTCAATATTACTATCGTCTCGGTGTATACCCCAACGTTATGTGCCGACCAAAATGCAAAATACGACTTCTATACCCAGCTTTAGTCATATTTGTTGTGATCGGCGATTGGAATGCACGTACCGGATCAGCAGACGCTGCAACGGACCGAATCCTGTGAAGATTTGGCCTAGGGTAATCCCGCAAGAACGGTGATCGATTAATGGAGTTTGTGGCCAACACGGCTACCCGATCAACTACGATGTCCCATTAGAGTACGAGATCTCAAGTGTGTGCAACGAATGAAGAACGGTAAACCCTCAGGTGAGGAGAAAATCTCCGTTGAATTTATTAAATCCTGTGCTAACGCATTATTATCTCCACTGTACAAACTGTTTTGTTCCATCTGGGAGACGGAAGTTTTCCAATCAGACTGGTGGATGTCCATCATTCAACCCCTGCCAAAACGTGGAGATAAATCTGTGTGCTCCAACAACCGCGGAATAAGTCTCGTCGAGACCGCAGCTAAACTGTTTGCGACGCCACTGCTTAATCGGTTCTCCACGGAATGAAATTTGCGCACTAGAGTCAACCAAGGTGATGCGTAGACGAAACATTCACCTTGCGCAGGATTCTGGAGCACGGTGCACAGTACCAACAGCAAAAGATTGCTTGTTTTATTGACCGCGGCTGTTTATGGGACATCATGTTATCGGATGGGGTCCCCTGGAGTCTCGTTAGCCTAATTAGAGCCTACTTCAGCTGTACAAGGGCTCAGGTTCGCGTCTACTGTTCAGAATCTCGCGAATTTAATTTACAAACGGGAGGCAGGCAAGGTTGTCAGTTATCCCCAGTTCTGTTCAACTATGAAGTTAAGTTAAGGATCAATAGTGCGCGCAATGCGTTTTGGCAGTTGAAAGGCACCCTTTGACGAGACGGGCTCAGACTCAAAATTAGGATCCGTGTTTATCAGCTTCGATCCGCCCTGTGCCACATATGATGCAACTTGGCCACTGGGTACAGATTTACGGCATTGGTGCCGTAAGGTATCTTGGGCATCCGATATCTGACGCGAGTATCTACGCTCTGTTTGAGCGCGAGGCACCGGATTATCTCCGTTTTCCGTTCGTATACAACGGCGAGGATTAGTGGTTCAGTCACGTCCTCGGAAAGACTCAGCGCTCACGGAAATTGTCCTCGAACCCAAACCCATTCGTAACTGGCGTCGGCGAAAGGGCGGTCAAGTGAAGACTTGGCTGTCGAGTGTGAAGGAGAATGTAGAGCCCTGGGATTTAAAACCGTCTACTGCTGGGAATGTTATGATGATCTGTCTTTGTTAAACCCGAGTAATAGAGGCGGGGATGAGCTTTGAACTCCATTTAGAATTTATGTTGATGAGTATTGTCATGTCGTTTTCAGGGAATGAAACCACTGAGTATTCCATCACAACTTTCACGGGTGTGCAATTGTGCAGTAGTTCTGTGTTGTGCATCTAACATCGCGTTAAAACGATTGGCGCAGGTACTGAGCAGCATGGGAAAACACGAGTCTCACTGTCGTTCCCCTTTTCTTATGTGTCTGGACCTGAATAACCTGGTAGTATGTCTGCCTAAGCAGTTTCAGGCTGACCGGCACTTTGCCTAAATCCAGGCTTGTGATTTCGTACACATATCAGCATTTTCGACGTGTGGGCGTAGGCGACATCAGTTGTCATAGCACACAATAAAGTACCGGTTTTGATGTTTATTTAGAACGCAACACATAATTAGGCCACAATTGGATGGCTATCAAATACCGATAAATGATATCAGTGTAAATTTGTCCCTAATGATTTTCATAAAGCTGTATATTGATGTGTATATCCAGTTTCGTATATAGAGATTGATAACCTAGTGCAGGCTAAATAAAGTATAATGTGTCATGTCGCGTTTTTAGATTCCCATTATGATTATCACAGGACTCCTTGAATATACTTTCCTTCCTTCTGCAGCTGTGTACGTTTTCTAGTTGATTAAAGCCTTACAACCAGGTGTTATTGTTAAACTGTGTGCGCTTGTTCTCTTTCAATCGTTAACCTTACAACATGATGGAAATTCGAATAGAAGAAACCAGTAAGATAAACTAAAGCGAAAAGCGGTGGAGTAGTAAAGTAAGTTATAGAATGCCTAATTGATAGTTGGATGCCATTTTATACGGAAATCTACAGGCGATGTCGGTGATGAGGCGATGGAAAAGCAAATGTCTAAACCCTTGAACCCAAAATCTTCGCTTGACAATTCCCCAAAGTCATGAAAACAAAATAATCTCGATTATAGCAGTTATCCAGGCTACCGATCCAGGTCTACATAGTTTCAGAAGGCACACTCGAAAATGCAAATTAACTTAGACTTCGGTTGGCATGGTGACAGTCGTAAACCCTGGATATAGAAATTATTAAAATGGTACGAAATACATTCAGACAATGGTAAAAGGTTGAGTGGATCAAACCTTTGTACACAGCACAAACGTGCTCACTGATGATTGATGATTAAACTTACTGTCGTGATTAGGGCAACCTTGCCGGAAGATAATTGCCAGTGGCATCGTAACGCCGGCCCCAAAATGGACAAAAGAAGCATCTCCATCGCATCCGCCGCCTAAAATAGATTCAAGTGAAATTCAACATGCACATGTTTTGGGACATGTGTTTGGGCAACGGTGGCGAACTCGTGAAGATTTAAAACGGATTGTCATGGTTTCATTCAAACCAGACATTTGCATCAACAACAATCACACCTCGCGTCGAATGATTGTTAACAACACCAGGGGTGTATTGAGACTAGCTCAAAATTATACGAATATTCCGGCAAACACCAGTATTATGCATAAACGGTCTTTATACCCGGCAGTGAAATTTACACCCAACGGCAATTGATGAGTTTTTGGCTTATGCGTAGTGAATCAAGAGAGTATATTTATGAAAGTACAAGCCTGATCCAGGCCGCACAGTCACAGACAGCAAGTGGGGTAAAATACTGTCAGGTTGCCAAGACCTAGACAGATACGAGAAAATAAACACGAAAAATTAGTGAGTCTTCACCTTTTTTAGCATGCAGCCCTACTACCGGTGGCCGACAAATTTAGCACGATTGCACATCTGTGCAAAATCAAGAGTGTTAGTTACGAAGACCTAAAAAGCGATATTCAAGATGACTTTTCGGTTCCCTAATGAAATATGTTTGGTGCCAAACTATTTGTAGTAGAATGATCGATGATTACCAAACAGCGTATAAGCCAGTGCGCAATTACAATAAGGGAATGCATAAAATGAATACTTTGAAGTTCCACTGTATGCATTTTTGTCTGTTTTCTTTGAAAATGAAACATTTACTTCGGTTTGTATCACATAAGAGTCACGGAGACAAAACTCGTTGTTCCTACTTGTGCACTGTCGTTTCGGGGAACGTAAGCAGCAAAACGTTAGTTTAATAAATCTGTCTTTACTTGTGTCCGGAGACGGACGTCTTAAACGTCAGCCCACAGCAGTTTCGTCGGTTGTACCGCATTTGATGTAATCTATGATTCCGTTTTTAGATCCATGTAAATGGAAGTATGTAGGTAAGAAGCAGACCCAATTTAGTCACGTTGAAGAACAACTCGGGTGAATTTATGCGGTTGGTTGAAAATGAAAAATAATATAGTATATCTTAATGCACAAACAGCCAGAAGCATCGAATACAATAATAGAGCTTACCATGAGAATACCACATACTGTAAATAACATGAGCTGAAATCGTCCCAAACCAGCTGCTTCAACGGCATCTTCTACCGTATATGTAGGGTCATGCGGAATTTTTTTCAAATCAGAAAGGTCTATAATGAAGGTTACATAAACAATAGAATCAAATACCAGACGCGTTCCCATGATGCGGATTTTCAGAGGGCAAACCTGGCGATTTTAGATCTTCATTCTGCAAACAGTCATTTAGCTAAACACATTTACCATGACAAATCGAATCTCTGGGACTGTTTTCGATGAATTAAGGTTGTAAGAGCGAAACATATAACATGATCAATCCAGAAAACTCATGAACCCTTTAAAATAATATAAATAATTTAAACAATAGGAAATACTAATCGTGAACAGAAACCGAAAGATATTAATAGTTATTAAGAGGTAACCATGAACTAAGTATGGCGATAGAAATAGGGTGGGTCTGATGATTACGAAAGTAGGTTAATGAAACGTAGAAAACAACTAAACCTCAAAATATTTGAACAAGTTGTTTAGGGTTGGAGAACACGTTGTATTGCATGGATACAAAAACTCACTCAATACGCTAAATTATTTTGATGATTTTGCTTATGACAAGTAGTTTGTTTATTACATGGTTCAAGACCAGCGTTCTTGATTAGCATCATCAGAGACAGCACTAAGCAAGTAGCATGTACCGAAGGTTTGACTACCACACAACCAAGAAATAAGTGAAACCCTAAAAGATGGACTTAAACAGCTACGGATTCTATAGAAGAGTAAGCACAAAAACTGAGATGATGTGCATGCACTTCGAATGGGACATGCATTCAAGCAAGTTCCGTGAACGAGTAAAGCGACAACTGGACGACAATTTCATTGCGGCTTTCACTTTTATGCATCATAACAAGGTTTCCTCGTCACTCCATTTGACAACATACAAGGTACGGTATGGTATGAAAGCCCAAGCCTGATCCAGGCAAAGTGCCGCACAGACAGAGACTGCAAGGCTAAGCAAACACTCTAAAATGCTTAGTACAAGACCCCCAGTGAACACGGTTGTGGAACATATCCTGAAGCATAACTAACCACTGCGATATTGATCGCTGGGCAGATTTTGGGAAGGTCTTTAGCTGCCTATACGATGTGACGGTTTTGCCACGACAAGATTTACGCCAATCGGGATGTGGCGTTGAGACATGTACAGTATGAAAGCACAAGCCTGATCCAAGCAAAGTGCCGGACAGTCAGACTCGGTGGTACGGCATCTTTAAAATGTAACCCATCCTGCGTAACCTGTAGAGGATGACCTAATTCTCTGTATCAACATTATTAGCGAAGAACGTATTTTGATAAAATAAATTGGTGGGATGCGGACTGTAACAGCTAGCAACCGAAATGTTACAGAGGCCGCAGTTGTCAAATACTTGGAAACGCTAAATGTGCTTTTTACATGAGGTCCAAGTTTCGAAACCTTACAGTAAAACAGTCTAAACTGTGGCTTTCTGGAATCTTCCTTAGAGTGATAGAAACGCCTGTTGCAGAATGATACGGTTGCCATAGACATGCGTGCCAAAACTTCGACGTATAAAGATGTAGAATTGAACAACTACAGAGATACGTAAAACTATCCAGTTTCAAGAATGTTATGCAATAAGGGATGAGGATGTGAGCACCACAATACTTTGGTCTTTTATATGCGCCTCGAGCGCTTGGCCAGGACTCACTTTGTGATTCTGTATTTGAACATCGTCGTTCGTTGTAAGAACCCTATATAACAGTGGCATACAAACATAACTTTGTTTACCGCTTTTCCACTGTTTCAAGGCTCACTGAACCTGATCTTACTGTCTCCACCTGACGATGGCAAACAGCCTGAAACCGGTAGTGGTGTGTAAGGGATAGGGATGTGAGCACCACAATACTTATGCAATAAAGTTCTGTATAATAAGTTGTTGCTTTGCAACAGAACACTGCACTTGGAAGGTGCAAAACGTATTCCAAATGCGGACACAATACTAGCTAGCCTTTTTAGTATGGCCTGTGCATCGGTTTAGAGCAGAAATATATAATCAGCATAATGTAAATCGAAAAGCTTGTCATTTCGCATTACGTGAACTTAAAAAGCTGGGGTTCCTCCGCTGCATGATGGCAGAAATTACAAAAATAATCATAAAAATTAATTAGATATACTTGTCAGACGCAACTTGTTGTAGGGAAGTTCAGAAAAAGTTCGTCGTAAACCTTAACGCATACAGATCTATTAGCTTAAAGCACATGCAGTATGCTGCTATACCTTGGCGAAACGCGAACACGACTTTTCGATCTGAGTCAAATGACCCTTCGAAGTCTAAAAAGAAGGCGGATACTTCGTAACTAGAAAGCATTCAGCTTCCGTTCGTGTCTTGCGTATATAGTCCTGGTCTCACTGCTGCAAAGTAAGGCATTTAATACGTACACGCTGTATACCATTATCGTTGTCTTCACAGTCAACTTGCAGTTGCTCGAGACGAGAGTTGAAACCGGAAAAGATTGAGAGGGCTCCGCTTATCAATCTTCATGTCTAACGCGAGTTTATTTGTAATGGTTAAACAAAGCTGTGTGAAATGATGTACTGGTTCATGCTGGAAGTTATCAACAATGATAATGGAAGGCGATATAGTCGATAGACCAAGGAATTTGGTCTTGCTCATGCTGGTTATCAACTCAAATTCATGGCATCCCGAGGAAAAACAGTCCATTAGCGACTGAAACTGCTCTTCGGAATGAGCAATAATGGCTGCATCGTCGATAGATACCAGGTCATGGATTAGCACCTACCGTACTTTGGTTTGTGCTATCAAACGGTTCAGGTTGAAAAGCATGCCATCACATCGGCTGCGTAGGTAAATACCTTCTGTTTTGTCCAAAAAGCGTGCTTTAACAGCGGAGAAAAGAAAATACCGAATAGAGTGGGAACTAGAACACAACCTTGTTTGACGCTACTGTACTGCATTCGTTAAAAAGGACAGAACCCATCATGTCAGAGTGGAAAGTAATAACGAGTTTGAGGAGTCTCGGGGGCAGCCTATACGATCAAGCATTTTGAAAAGACCCTCCCTGCTAACGTAGTCAAATGTCTTCGTTAGATCAATAAAAGCAGTGTATATTAGCATACGCTGTTCGCGATAATTGTTTTTAAATTGTTTCATGGTTGATCTTCCCCAGCGGAAGCCAGATTGAGATTCGAAGTAATCTCTATCAGTTAAAACTGGCAGCTGGATCTGCAAGACTTTAGCAAACAATTTGCCTACAAGATTTAGAAGAGAAATTCTTCTGTAATTTTTGCACTCTCCTCGATTACACTCATTTTTGAATAGCGTGATGATCTTGGTGTCTCGCATCTCTTGTGGGGCACACCTCTCCTACCAGCACTGAAGAAGCAACTGATAAAGATAAAGGCTGTATTAAACATGTATTTGATGAGCTCATATGGAATTCCGTCGTCATCAGGGGCCTTCCCATTGGCTAAATAGTCGACTGCTCTGTTGATCTCATCAAGCTTAGGGGGAGTAGCTGAGTGTTCAGTGATTGTAATATGCTCAACATTTTCAAGTGAATGCGGACAAACCACGCTGTCCCTAGAGTAGAGGGAATAGAAGTTCTCGACTCATATTTCCATCTGCTGAGCATTGTTGACAATCTTGTTACCGAAGAGTGACTTAAAGCTAGCTGTTATAAGTTTTTTGAACCAATGGCTCTTTTGATCTCATCATATATACTGCGAAAATTAGCAGCATCCGCAGGTTTTTGGATACCGATACAGATACGGTGCTGTTTAACTAAACAAAATAATAGGATAATTTATGGCTAAATATGGCAGCTTCCATGAGCAATCGTGAAAGAGCGCTGAACCTTTCCGGTGAAAAATGTAGCCCAAAATTAGATGCCTTCATTCGTATGGAGGTGTAATTGTGCAGCACTTTGGTGCAGTGTAGCTAACGGTGTTGAAATTGAATTGCGACCGGTAGTGAGCTGCATGCGAAAACACGCTGGTGGCTCATTGCCATTTCTATTTCGTTTTTCATATTTATCTAGGTCTGGGCAATCTGACAGTATCTTAGCATGATAATAAATTTATTTCAGGTTGCAAACCTATCAAGTTGGAGTATTCTTGTGATGTATTTCTGCTTTTCGACCGGTACACGGATACACAGGGTATATTGAACAAAATAGCTAATATTTTGCTACAAGTTATGCACAAATGTTTAGTGTTCCACAGCATGACCGATTCAACAAACAGTATTTCATTTCTTGACAATCCGGGGCTTGAAAGTGGATATCGTTTTGTGTATCTCTGTAGTTGTATCAATAATTCTGCATCATTAGACGGCGAGGTTTCAGCGCGCATTGTTATGGTTACCTTAGTATTCTGCAACAAAGACCACCTCTGACGTGCACGTGTGCGATCTTACAATACTTTTGTGCTGTGGGGCTAACACTGTGCTCAATTGATTGGCCGCCGGCGGTGAGCTGTAAATTGAAGCAGGCTGGAGTCTCACTACCATTTCCATTTATATTTCCTTTCTTATATCTGTCTAGGCCTGGGCAACCTGACAGTATCTTAGCCTACGTGCAGTCTTTGGCTGGATCAGCTTGTTGCTATGATGATGAATGTCTCCTTACCAAATTGTTACTATGGATGCTGATGTTGCTGCAGAGACAGTCGCGATCTACGTAGCATTTTGAAAGCTGTTAGCATACGCAATTATGCTCTCTGTAATAAGGTCGTCGGTAGTAATGTGAATATAGAGAAGCAGATCAATCTGCACAGGTAACGCTGTTTGGTTCATGTATACGCATACAGGGCCACTGACTTCCTAGAGTGGTACTTCATGCGACACCAAGTCGTGATTGGTGTAGATCTATTTATGGTCAAACCGTCACATGACATAAACAACTACAGCAGCTGGTCTTTCGGGTTGAGATCCCTGCGAGCAGATATCGCAGTGGCTAGTTACGCTCCAGAATGTCTGTAAACCATGTTCAGTATGGGTCTTGCGGTAAGCGTCTTCATGGATCCAGGATGCAAGCAAAGTAATGCTTAGTCAGAAATAGTACATGAACTGAGATGTTGTTAGGCTAATCAGGAATAGATAAAAAATGTGGAATAGCCTGTACTAGAAAGAAAACAAGCACGTTGCTTTCACGTCTAGGTTTCGTATTTATTGCGGATAGAAATTTGATGATAACAAACTCGTGATGATGGCAGTCGGACACTTCTTTGTCACTAGAGCAAAATCCCCGTTTGACTTTTGAAAACGAGTATAATAATCTATTCTTCTCCAAATCAAATGAATAGATGCTGACATCCACATCTTACGAAGAAGAACAACTGGAGTACGGATTAGGATTTGGCAGCCATTCGCGAACAGAACTGGTGAGGTGTTATTCCGTTCATTAGTATTACATCATTACAGAGATTCGATTTAAGCATTGATTTCTAAAGAAGTGATGTAACCGGTAACTGTTCGTGATGGTCTTCGGTCCGGTGTGAGACTGTCGTTTTTATCATTGATGGGAGTACCGTTTGATTCAACGATGGCTACCCAATCATTCGCTTTTGGGATCTGTAGACAAAAAATGTTTGCAAAATCGCGCTAAAATAGCAATATTGCAATTTTCCTGCATAGCAAAACGATAACCGAGATCGTTGTTTACAGGCGTTCTTCTTGTCATCGGAATTCAAGTTAAATGGACATAAGTATCTAAAATAATGAGGGATGCGAATTGGGATCAAGCATTCATCGCTACTGTAACGACGCATATCATACTACTTAAAATAATCAAATTGTTTGCGGCAGCTTATTAGACGCTTGTCCTCAAAAAGAAGTTAAGGAATCAACTGAATCGCGTACAAAAGTGATATGAGCGCGGCTCTGATAGAAAGCAAGTATTGTCAGTTAAATTAGTTAACGAAAATCAGTTGCAGGGCTCTGACATTCAAAGCCCATATGTTGACATAATTGCCCGATCCCAACAAGGAATGTATGTTTCTGTGAAGAAAATGTATCAAAATGTTTAGAACAGTCATTACTGGGGTTGGAAAAAGAAAGCCATGTTAGGAATCGAAAAGAAAGCCAAAAACAGTTTGAGGAGTAGTTTGACTTCGAACATCCACTGCAATGCAAGATATCCGATTGCGGGAAAGGATCCGGGAGAAAAATACAAGGAAAAATCCCGAGCTAAGTCCCGTAGGTGGATAGTTGGCGCACAGCGATTTATAAGTGTCAAATCCCTGCTTCCTTATGGGTTGCGCTTGGGTGAGCAAAGGCTAGAAAGGTATAATCAAACGAAAGACGAGTGTTTTGGACATCTGTGGTATACCATTCCCATGAAACTCCGTGGAAATGTCGTAAATAACTCTTAGACCTATGATACGGCGTCAAAAAGATGCGGCAGTCTTAGCTCACCCCGCAGCTATGGTCAAAAGCAGGATGATGGATGCAGATGCCCTGGGACTGCGTATCATCTACGGCGTTCGAAGGTGGGAAAGCTACTAAATTACGATCTTAAACTATCTCGCCTCCGATCAACGCACGTGGGGTGGCGTGATTACAGACATCAACGAAACCGGCTAAATTATAAGTGGAGCCAGCCGAACGACTTTGACTGTCGTACTCGACGACCAATGCAATATAAAGTTAATTCTTCAGTGGTTACAGACATGAATGTATACGCGCTGCTATACTGGCAAGTAACCTATGTCTGGATTAAATCATAATTTGGGTTAACGACTAAAACATCTGTCAAAATAATTTGAGCTATTGGTCAGTGGGTTGAGATTATGTGAATTTCACACCCAACTCTCGGTCTACCATGATGAACGGGGATCAGTACTCAGTATAGTTCAATGGCTCGTGAATGTAGGTTAACCACCTCACCAGGGTAACGATTAGTCTCAGCTTGACGCAAATACTAGAAGTTAGGGTACGCTCGTGGCGTATCCGTTTAAGGATTCACAACGATAATTTCGTGAATATGAAAAAAGCATAAACCGATAGCTTGGGGTGCAGTGCGCTCATTTCACTGAAATAGCAAACATCTTAAATACCGGTTGGTTATCGCAACTAACAGGGAAGTTCAATAGTTCAATAGTTTATTACGGTATAAAAAGCTAAGGGCTTGTACAAACCGCAGGATAGATTGAGCGGTGGGTCGATTAAATATGAAGACGTTAAAAAGTTGCATTTAACTGAGCAGAGGCTAATTTAGACAGCATAAGTAAGCACATAATGATGCAAAAAATGCCAACGCATGAAAAATGGTAAAGGAAACGCCGAAGAATATAACAGCACGTAAGAAGATGTAAGAAGGAACAAGGCGATAGTTGAATGTGAGATTTGTATCTCGCGCCAGTTCATGTTCAAGTTCAAGTTCAAGTTCCAGTTGCACTGGGCTGAAGGTGGTCCAATAGTCAATAGTCAATAGTTTATTGTGGAAATAAAAGCTACAAGCTTAATAGAATAACCACAGGATAGTTAACACATTGGGTCGGGAAAATGTCCACAGTCCAGAGAGGAGAAAGGTAATTCGTATTGAGTGGGAAGTAAACGCTGTGGAGAGAGAAAAATGGTGCAGTATCACAGATATCATAATAGCAAAATTATGATCAAAAATTGTGCAATGCGTTATAGAAATGAATGTCAATGCGTTCTTTAAAAATAGTGGGAGATGGGGCAGAAACGACAGAATGGGGCAGGGAATTCCAAGCACGAGTAATCCGAATGGCGAAGAATTGTCTCCGGCAGTCCAGTCTACTGTGCCGATGTGCTAGCTTGAGAGGATGACCACGATTTCCAGAGGGCGGTGCCAATTCTAGCATTCGCCTACATGGGTGATTTTCATCCGTCAATATCCGATACGTAAGAATCAGATCGCCTCGGAGTTGACGGTAATCCGTTGTAAACAATCTCAGTGTTGTTAGACGTTCTTGGTAGCTGGCGAGGCCAAGCCCCTTGACAAGCTTGGTAAAACGTCTCTGTGGTTGTTCCAACGCGTGCTGGTCACGCTTCAACCATGGTTTCCAGACAGAAATGGCATATTCCAGGTGTGGCCTGACGTACGCCTGAAGAAGAAGCGGGAAGAGACGTGAATCGATGGTTCCGAATGCCCGCTTCAAGAGCCCAACGTTTCTATTAGCTACCGTTGAAGCACTTTTACACTGAGCAGAACAGCCCAAGTCATGTTGCACGATCACTCCGAGATCCTTTTCTTGCGTTGTGACAGTGAGGATCTTGCCACCTAGAATATACCTAGGGTCGCCAGGAGAGCGAACACGTAATGCGTGACATTTTTCAATGTTGAATGGTAAGCGATTGATCGTTGACCATTCATGCAATGAGTCTAGATCGGATTGCAGTTTTGACGTATCGTCAGACGAATCTATGGAGCGCCAGATCTTGATATCATCCGCAAATAGGAGAAACGGTGATTTCACGTATCCTCCAATGTCATTGATAAACAACAAAATAGACGCGGGCCAAGAACGGAACCCTGAGGTACTCCACACTGAATTGGGAACGGCTCTGAAAGGGTCTGTTTAACACGCACGCGAAGAGTTCTCAAACGCAGGAATGCAGCTACCCAGGAAAGCAATACAGATGGTAAACCGAATGACAGCAGCTTCTTCAGCAGTATTACATGGTCAACGCGGTCGAAGGCTTTAGAGAAATCCAAGTAAATAACATCGACTCCTTTACCTTCATCAGCAGATTTGGTCCAGTAATCCCGAGCCAAAAGTAAGTTAGAGGTACATGAGTGTCCTCTACGAAATCCATGTTGTTCTGCAGCGATAATATTGAAGCCGTCCGCAAAAGCCATGATTTCTTCGGCAACTATTGCCTCCATCACCTTGGACAGCACTGGGAGGAGAGTGACTGGACGGTAATTGGCGGGATCACTACGATTTCCACCCTTGAAGATTGGAGTGTTGATACCTTCCTTCCAACCAGCAGGGACTTCAGAATTATCCATGAGTCGTTGAAAATACACCGCAAGCGGTTCGCTAAGTTGATCAGCAACTGCACGCAATGCTTTTGGCGTTATGCAATCGATACCCGGTGAGGAGTTGAGTCGAAGTCGCATGATTTTTTCTCGGACTCTGTTAGCAGAAAACATGGTGTAAGAGTTTAGAGGCAATGGGGACAAAAACAAAGGAAAGATTAGGGAGGGGTTTTGGAAAATGGGCATGTAATGAGATCTCAAGACTGCTGCTGCTTCTTTTGATGTAGACGTGGAGCCTGCACTACTACTAAGGGAGGGGATACCAGTCTGCACCTTCTGTCTTTTGTTGACAAATCTGTAGAGCATTTTGTTATTTTCCAGGAATCGAGCCGTAATTTTACTTTGGTGATCTAATTTATCCTGGCGCACTAGATCAGTGCAATGGTTGCGTAATTTTCTATAATGCTCCCAATCCTTCGGCAGTTGTGACAACTTAAACGCAGTCCAGGCGGCATTTCTGCGGCACATCCATTTAGGGGTTCTACTCCGGATGAGTGTGTCGGCATTTTTTGGGGGAACCGGTCTTGAAACCGAAGAAAGCTCCACTAATTGGTGCCATTTGGTAACAAAATTGCGCCAAGTTGAATCCGAGTCACCTTCTAGCATGAAGTCAAAGTTATTGGAGGCAACAACATTGTAGAGAGTATCGTAATTTGTAACCGTCCGCAGCCTGATGTCATCTTGATCCGGGTAGTTAGCGTAACACACGAAGTCAAAAATCAGGACAACATGATCACTTTTACCCAACGGAGGTTCACTCGAGACTTCCTCAATCATCAATACCTCGTTCGTCAGTAGGAGGTCTAGTAAAGATGGTGTGTCATTTCCGCTGTAACTTGTGGGTTCCGTCACGTGACTGTACAAAGGATGACTTTCTATCAGCTCATTTAACTCCCAAGCAAAAGTATTGTGTGCGGGTTCAACACGCAAATTGGGCGAATTGAAGTCTCCCATCAATAAGATATGACTGTGCTTCATTGATAAGGCGAACCGCAAAGAGAATAAAATACCGATATCAACAACAGGTTGGGCATTTGGTGGACGGTAGATTACAGCCAGTAAAGCAGAGTCTCTGTTTTTGAGCTGCAGACGGCAATAAAGCGAATCTATGGTTTGTAGACGAACATGAGACATTTCTGTACAGTGGAGCAAAGAATTATGGTACAGGAGAACTCCACCACCCTTGGTGGGACGATCTTTTCTAATGACAGTCATACCATCAAGCAAGATTTCGGCATCTGTAACGGATGATGTTAACCAGGTCTCAGTTACAGCTATAACGTCGAAATGCCGAGCCGCATGTCGAGCACGAAGTTCAGGAAGTTTACTGAGCAGACCCTGGGCGTTGGTGTAGAAACACTTCAGGCTTTCGCGGTGTAGAGCGGGGTCTTCACAGTTATTGTGGTTGTTTATTGCGCCGATCCTGAAAGGACCGGAGGAGTTAAGTTTTTTGAGGCACAAACTATATCACCGATAGGACCACTTTGAAGTTTGCCGCTTCGCGTTTTATCAAGGGCAGAACGGAGGCGGATCTCGGAAGGCGCAAAACGTTTGTGTTGATACCAACTTTGTAACGCATCGCTCACCATCGATTCGGATTGGAGAGTCACTTTGAGTATACGGGGCCCTGAGCCCTTGTAGGTAGGTGAGGCAGGCAATCGTTTCAAACCAATAGTCAAAGTATCAATTATTTTACTTTGTTGTTGTATGAAACGCCATTGTTCGCAGTCATGAATGGTGTTTTTATTGGCATCCGCGTCATTTAGTTCCGGAACTCCAAGAATAAAGATGCTTTTCTTGTCGTTGTCTTGTTTCCAATTGAAGCTCACTTCCTTCCTAGCTTGCCGTTCAATCCATGACACGTCCGGAAATATACGAATGGGTGAGGTTCCGTTGCGCAAGGTGTATGCAGAAAGCAAAACGGATTCAACATCTGCCAAGGATTTAAGCGTGACGCGCAGCAGTCTAGGCTCGCCAATATGTACTGATTTCGGATGTCTGGACAAACGCACAATACTCTCAGCATCTGATGAAATTTTCAGTGACTCACATACGGTCCGCCATTGTTGGGCATCTTGCGCTTGTCGAGTTTTGAAACAGGGTGAAGTCGCTTCCGGCACATTGGTGCATATCACGGTTAACGCCTCTATGGAACGGGAGCGTGCCTCCGGGGCTATTTTCTTCGCTGCTGTGAAATTCACATGAGTAGAAAGAGGAACATCTCTTTCGGTTGCTGGTGTGTTTCCCGCGACTAACGACGCGAATGTGGGAACGGGATGAGGTGCGATTTTTTCAATCAGCAACGGTTGAGAATTTGAAGAAACATTTATTCCCTCTACTTGGCTCAGTCGCTTTTCAAGGGACGCTATTTTTTTCGATTGTTGAGCTAACAGTTTATGCAGAAAACGGACAATGGGGTTGTCTGTACAGGCTTTGCAAAACCAGAGCATAGTTGAATTTTTTTGGTGGGCAATAAAATCAGCAGGCGTCAAACCTGAGCAACCAGAATGAAACCAGAAACAACAAATGCTGCATTCTATTCCTTCTAAAACCGAAGTTGAACATCCGGTTTCACCGCAAACGGCAAGTCCCGGTGAGCTTTTGGATTCTTGAGATTTCTTACGAGTAATTGGTTGATTTGATGTAGTTGAAGAGTTACGACGAACAGTTTTCGAGCCACGGAGAACCATTGTCAGTAATGTAATGTTGAAAACTTAAATAAAAAAAATGTTATAAAAATGACGGAGCGAAATTCCACGT
>JACCGJ010023094.1:0-24070 GCA_013407085.1 Atriophallophorus winterbourni
TTTTACTCTATAAAAAAGCAATTATTTCATAAATATCCAATCACCTGTCGACGTACTCGCAAACTCTGTACAGTTCGTAGTGCAATAAAGCATTGTTGCACATTCTAACCGACGTCATATTCCGTAAAACGTTTAATAGAAGAGGGTAGTATTTTCAGACTTATGAGAGTATCTATAGCTGAGTACTCTACATGTAGTTATCCATCGTTAAATCATCTCGCGAAAGCTATGACTTCGAAGATTAGTGAAAAATTACATTTTAGATAATCCTATCCCAAAGCATGTAACAGATCTGTTATTAGATTTTCGCATTAATTCTACTATTAGATATAGAACATCTAGGTTAAGGACATGATATATTTTTCTTTGGTGGGTAACAATGCTAGTTGTGACTCGAATTTGTGCGATGAAGAGCGATGTCTAACATATTTTGGGAGAAAACTTCACGGTTTAGCATATTAAGTGAAGTGGAGTTGGCTCCGTAATGTAATAGAATATACCATCCTGCGACCAAATTCTTAAATGGTTTTCAGTAACTAGCTTACGGGGAATGAATGCCAAAGCTGAGCTTACACACCCATCTTCTATAGAGCCCACCAAGTGAAGTGATACTTCGGTGAAAAAATATAGCACACTCCTCATCATTCATGTAAACGTTCATTGGAATTCTTTGAGTCTTGACACACACGTAGCCACTCTCAAACTACAAGGTTCGCATTCAAGTATCAACTGTAGTCGATATTATAATTCGTACGTGTCTGATTGAAAGCTCAACAAGGGTTTCTACGTCGCCGTGGTTTTAGACCAATCTTACGCATTTAAGAATCATGAATCTTACGCATGCTGTTGGAGGAAAGTTTTCTGTGACATTTTCAAATTGTTTAACCGGGTCAACCACGGACTGTGGCAAAAGAGAAACTTCCCTTCAAAGTTACAAAATGACATTTTTTATTCGTATGAGCACTGTTTCACGTTATAGACTTGGGAATCAGTTATTGCATTTGGCAACTACTGAACGCCACCCGAATGTCATCGCACAAAACAATCTATCTCTCTTAGCCACTTTCATAAAAGCAGCCAAATTAGCTAGCAGTATGATAGGTCTTTTACCTCTAACCAAGAAACAAGTTTGAGTTGTCTCCACTCCATGTATTACTGAGGGTTTCTTATCGGCAAAATATGAAGTATGTTGTGCAGGGTTCAAAATCGTTGTTGCCAATGGAAATAAGTATGCCCTTGGCGACGAAGAGACGAGCAAACAAGAGATCATGACGATTGTTTTGAGTCACATACCCTAACCGTTTGGCTAAACTCAAGCTTTTCTCCATGAAATATTGACGATTTCGTATGGATTTTATTTTGCTTTACCAAATTTTGTCAAAACCAAATCAGTCTTGTTCAGTTATGTTCGTCTTGTACGCAAAAACCGCATCTACATGGTCACTCTTATAAACTCGTTCACTAGACCTCACGCATCAACCTCAGTAGATTGTTCTTCTCTATTCGTTATTTTTAGCTCAAAACAATCTTACTAAAGATGTACCTTATTCCATTCTCATTTTTTTCAAGTCAAACCTAGACGCGCATTTTCATTGCATTTCTGTATACTGTCATCATGAATATTTTTTAAATTTTGGCGACGCTGGATACGCTTTCTTTGCTGCTCATATTGCAACTGTCACCTTCTAACTATTCTTCAGATTTTCATAATCAAAGATGAACTCACAACAAGATGATTGGGTCCTACCCCGGAGGATATGGTAAATAGCAGTGTCAATGGATGCGACTTAGCCTGTACATATGCTACAAAATCTAGATATGGTGCGGGATGACACAATATAAAGCCGTGGGACCCAAAACTACAGAATTTTACTTTTACAATCCACCTGGGACGGCAACATGTGGATTTCAAATGCAATTTGTTTCATAAAAAGTAATATAATATTAAACTCTCGAAATAATTGTAACAGCTGAGTTCAGATGGGCTGCGCATTGTATCTCAGCTGCACAACAAGCTAGAATAGAACTCTTAAGGCCTAAATTTGTTCTGATATGTAGAACGCCAGAAGCGTTTATCGCCTTATATTTAATGCGATTGTCGTGTCTCGTTTGAAATATTCAATTCAATTCAATTTTAATGGTCTAAAAGCATCTAGTTTTACAAAACCCACAGAATAATATGGCAACAACGAATAATATAACAAGCAAAAATGGGATCAGGTTGCTTACTGAGCAATTAAAGAATCAATCAGAAATCCAAAGGGCAGAAATTGTTTTCGATTAATGGGATAACAAATGTAGATGCATGGTGTTAAATTGTATAGTTTTCTTCGATGCACGGGTTTAGGGACAAAAAGGCATCAAGGCTTCTCTTCAAAGTTTGCTGATTTGGTGAGTTTACAACATATTCTGGCAGATTGTTCCAAGTAAAACAAACTCGCACGGCAAAAAATGTCGTCTGCATTTGAGTCTCGAGTGAGGGACAGCTAGAGTAAATGTGTGAGCTCTTGTATTATGCGAGCTCCGTAGATTCAATAAGCATTGTAGAGGGTGATTTTCGGTATTCAAAATATTGTAAACCAGAATTAAATCCCCTCGGAGATGACGACGTGTATATTCAAATAAATTTAGCGTTTTGATTCGCTCATTGTATGGTTTCCGGCTGAGTCCGGTGACAAGTTTGGAAGCTCGATGATATATTCATTGCAAAGTCGCAACATCTTTTTTAAGCCATGGTTACCATGCTTGAACTGCATATTCCATCGAGGGTCTGATGCATGTATTTATAATGCATGGAATTGCCTGTTTCTAAAACCTACCGAAAATTCTCTCAGGAGTGACAATTTCTGTGATGTTTTGCGATAGACGTAGTTGCAGTGGCTCGCCATCCCTAGGGGGTTGATTATTAACACACCCAAGTCCTTTTGTTCCATGGTCCACGAAAAGCTGTGTGTACCAAGAAAATGCTGGAACTCCACATATTTGCCGATGTTTAAAATGTGATACTTTGGAGAATTAAAAAATATGCGATTTTTAGGGAACCTACCCTGAGGTTGTCCAGATCCTTCTGGAGAATTTCGCAGTCCTCCGACTTACTTAATTTCGACTACACTTTTATATCGTCCGCGAACAGTACGATCTTACATTTGATGAAAGCCGGTATGTCATTGGCATAAAGCGCGAAGAAGATTGGTCCGAGAAAGGATACCTGATGCACTCCACTTGTCATGGCCACGGACTTCGATCGAGCACCGTCCACAGAGACTTGAACAAGCCGATCAGTCAGGTAATTTTCTAACCAGGCTAATAGTCCACCGGTGATACCACAACGTTCCAGCTTCTGCAAGAAAATACTGTGGTTTACAAAGTCAAATGCTTTCGACATATTGAGGTGCTTTCGACATATTGAGGTAACACACATGGATGGTATCCCCAACATATACTGCTCGAGTCCAGTCGTCAAGGGTAAGGAGAAGGTTAGTAAGACAGAAGTATCCCCTCCTTAAACCGTGTTTCGCTCCCGAAAATAGCTTATTTTCCTCAAGGTATTTGTTCAGTTTGTTTGCCACGATCCATTCGAGCACCTTGGATACGGCGGACAACAAGGTAACAGGTCTGTAATTTGCGGGCTCCGTTAAAAATCGGGAAGATTATACCAGATTTCCATTCAGTCGGTATGACACTTTGCGACATTGATTCGCAAAATAGCTGTGTCTGTGGTCCACATAGATATTGTGCACAATGCTTGGGTATATTCGGGGCAACAAGGGGATATTTTGGGATTTAATGATAGTAGAGTTCCCAGCACCTCTTCTTTGTTAATGGTTATTGTGTCCAATGGTAGAGGATGCAATATTTCTGGATCCAGTTGTATATCCACGCTTTCCTTTGGACAAAATACTGTAGCATAATAATTTACCAGAACATCAGCGGTGTCAGCTGCAATTGTGGTCATTCCAGAGGGCGTCCGTGAGGCCGCAACTCCCGGATTCACTGAACACTGCTTGTTTAAAATCTGGTAAAGAAGCTTGGGATTCTGTTTCATTTTAGACATTGTCAGCTTAATACTGCGTGTAAGCATGAAACCCTTTCGTTCAAAAAGACATATTAAGACTAGAGGGGTCCAACATCTGGCTACCAAATTGGTGGAAGTTTTGTCTAGAAAAACCAACGAGGAACGCCTAATTTTTTGTCCATTCTTACTTTGGCGTCGGCATCTACGGGGTGACTTAATAGAAACCTTAAAAATCTGAAAGTCTCAGTCGACGAGGGTTGTCAAAACTTGATTTCTCAAGCGATCAACCCTTCAACTAGAAAACATACAATAAAGCTTGCGAAAGATCATAATTAACCGATTCTTAGGCAACAATTCTTCATTGAAAGAGCGGAGAGCTTCTGTAATAAGCTGCATGAGGACCAAATCGCTTGCATATCGTTAGGTTCGTTCAAAAATGGTTTGTATACCTCCTGGCATGAGCTTTTTCCTGACTTCTTCTCGTGAATAAAAAGGTCGCCTGCATAGAGAATTAGCGTGAAATCTTTTTCATTTGAAATTTATACGGATTTTACCACGATTTGAAAAAAACTGCACCAAAATCCAAATTGTATAATGTCTCATTTTACAGGTCAGGTTTCAAATGTACGCACACGTTTTTCCCATTATTATTATTGTTAATATTACACAAGTTTTTACCGACGATGTGCCAACAAGTAAACCATGAAGAAGGTACATGATGAAAGAAAGAAAAAAGGAAAAAAGGGGGATTTTTGTCTGTCTGTTTACACATGCCGCTTTTGATTTTTTTGTCTTTTTTGGAATAAGTGTGGGTCACTGATAAACTGGAACACAAGCACGGTAGGATTCTCGCCACTGGTTCCTTTCTTTTGCCATCACACTGAGTGTTATCAGCCACATATCTTCACGGTCCCTCGGACCCCACCCGGGTAAGCGCGATGTTCCCACGATGGCTAGTGGGGCTGTTAGACGCTTGAGGGTCTTCCGCCAGGTATTCCTTTGTCCGCCACGGCGACGTTTCCAATCAGGTCCAGCGAGAGCAAAAAGAGCCAGGCGAGGAAAGTGTCGCTCATCCATACGGAGAACGTGCCCCATCCATATCAGATGGCACATGGATATATGATCGCCGAGGACTGCCCTTCTGACGACATCATTTTCGACTCTGTGTTGCCAGCTTGGACGAGCTATACTCCGCAGGCAGCGATGATCAAACGTCAATGATCGTTGACTATCGGGTGAAGCAGCGTCCACGTCTCGCAGCAATATAGTAGAACTGCTCGTAAGGTGGCCTGGTACACTCTGCCATTCAAGCGTAATACAACATCGCGTCGGCACCACAGATGCCGTAGCCCAGCGAAAGCATGGCGTGCACTTGCAATCCGTGCTGTGATTTCAGCTTCGATATCGCCCCCAGTGGTGATGCAGCTCCCTAGGTAGGTAAATCTGTCAGTCACTTCCAGTTTATGGTCTCTGATCGTCAAATCAAGTGTTGGGTCTGTCCAATCCTGTAGGAACACTTTGCATTTTGACGGAGAGAAATGTAATCCATTCGGCGACAACTGATCAACGGATAGATCCAAAGCGCTTTGTATGGCACAAGCATCTTCTCCGATGAGAGCAATGTCGTCATCATAGTCCAGATCCATAACTCGTCGACCGGGGAGCAGGTCGATCCCACAATTCGGAAGCTCAGCTGTTGCTGCCTGCATAACATCGTCAATCGCAAAGTTGAATAGGAATGGGGAGATCGGACATCCTTGACGAACCCCGCTGGAAATGGTGAACTGCTTGGATAAATCACCATAGGCTTTGACTCTGCCGGTGGTGTTGCAGTACAGCTTCTTGAGCAGGATTACGTACTTCGGTGGGACACCATGGCGAATGAGACACTCCCAGAGAGAGGTTCTGTCAATGGAATCAAAGGCTGCTCGTATGTCAAGAAAGACGATAAGTGTTGGACGTGCGTATTGGTAACGTTGCTTCAAAATTTGGCGGAGCGTGAAGATTTGGTCCACGCACCAGCGTCCTCCTCTGAAACCAGCTTGTTCTTCTCGATACTCTGCTTCTCGATAGCTGTTAAGCCTGGTCAGAATAATTGATGCAAGCAGTTTAGAAACCACTGGTATGAGACTGATACCCCTGTGATTACCGCACTCTTTCCTCGACCCTTTCTTGAATACAGGGACGATGACTGACGGTCCCCACGCGCTGGTTATGTTTTCCTTGTTCCAGGTCTCTTCGGAGTGCACTGACAGCTCACTGCACAAAACATCGACACCTTCAACGATTAGTTCGACTGGTAGGTCGTCTAAACCAGGGGCCTTGAGTCGTCTAAGCTTCATTGTGTGGGAGCGAATTTCTGCCTCTGTAGGTGGTCCCTGTCTGACTGGCCACTGAGTGGTGGAGCCACTTGGCTGAAAAACAAAGAGTGGTCGCGGTTGATTGAATTTGCCAGCGAAATGTTCCCTCCATCGGTCCATTCGCCTTTCTCTGTTGGTAATCAACGACCCATCTGCTTCCGTGATGAGTTCGCTCACGCTGGGCATTCAGGGTCCCGTGGAGCGTATAAGCTGGAACAATTTTCGGGTGTTGCCAACTGCTTGGGTTGCTTCCATCTCGCCTGCCCGCTCTTCCCATCATGATTCTCGGTCCGTTTTGAGACTGGTCTTCAACTTGTGACGAATTTGCCTGTGCTGTTCGTCATATCTTTCCCCCGGAGGTAAGGAACGCTGTTGGTCAATTAATTTGGCTGTAGCAGCAAATATCCAGTTGAAACCTGTTCGCTTGGATGTTCCACAGCTTTCCGGGACAGCATGATTCATTGCGTTCTGGATTTAAGCTTAATGCTCCTCAATATTATTGGGGTGGTGTCCGAGTGCATTAGATAGGGCCGTTAGATAGTTCTCTGCCACTGATCTATCTGATAGTTTAAGCGCATATAGCCTCATGATATTTTTCTTACGCGATTCGCTGAAACGCATAGTTAAGCTTGCACAGGCTAACGCATAGTCTGATGATAGACAGGTCGACCAATATGATCTGCAGTCTTGTACACTGGAACGCTATCGATAACTGATCGCAATGTGATCAATTTGTGTCCAGAGTCCTGTCGAGGGGATCTCCATGTTGCTAACCGTTGTTTGGAATGTCGGAAGTTGACGCTGCTGATTAATAGGCGGTGCTCAGCACATAGACTTAACAGACGTTCACCGTTGTCCGATCGAACGCAATCGAGACCATACGGACAACCGAGGTTTCGTTCACTTTGTGAGAGGCGGCCAACTCGGGCATTAAGATTGCCAGCCAGGATGACAATATCCGACTTTCGTGCTTTACGCAGTAATTCGTCTAGACTTCGGTAGAATTTGTCTTTCGCTAAATCAGCACTGCAGTTGGTAGGGGCGTAGACTGCGATGACTAAGAGTACACGAGTTTTCTCCCTGTGTTTTCTGATTTTGCATGAGCCACGAAGTCGGACGGCGCACAAACGGCTATTGACAGGTAACCAGTCAATCAAGGCTGCCTCGGCGCGTAAGCTCAGGGCAATACCAACTCATGCAAGTCCCGCTGCCTGGGCCTCTTCATCACCAGATACACGCAAACGGAACTTGACGACGGTATTATTCGGTGAGCATAGGTTTATCACATTACTAAAGTCGTGTAAGCGCGTTTCTGATAGACAGCAGATGTCATACTCTCATCGTTTCTAGTGTACGAGCTAATCCAGTCTGTTGTCCTGCTTGTCTCAAGGTCCTGACATTGAATGCAGCTAGCTTAAAGGGCATACGGGGTTTCAAGAAGTGAGCACTCTGGCCTGGCTGTTTTGTTTTGGCGAGCTTGAAGGAGCATCTTGACGAGATTCATTGCTTGTGTGTAATGTGGGGCGTGGGATATAAGGATCGGCATCTGATGTAATGTAGTAAAGGTAGCTTTGACAGCAAGTGGTGGTTAAAGTAGGTTCCATGGTTCTTGTTGAAGGCGACATACTACCCGGTTGCCAAGGCCGAAGTAGGGGTTAGCTTAGGGGACCTCACCCGGAGCCTTTGACTCAAAAGTCTTCCCGCAAGGCAGCGGGGATTTTTCCTCAAGGTTCACTCCTGAAGCCTTTCCCGCAATCGGGTTTACCGAAAGGCAGCGGAGGCTTGGAATCAGGGTTTTCCTTTCCTTAAATGGATTGCCCTCCCAGGATAACGAGCTCCATCTGCCCGGAGCAAACTGATATTGAGGCGCCAGTCACCTGAATTCGCCCCTTCTTCTGTCAGTAGAAGCAGGTCCGCCACGTGTAGGGCAGGAGCTGGGCTTTAATTTTCAGAGGCTGTTTGAGACACACGCCTTATGGGAGCATTTGATAGACAGTAGGAGCTCATCCCCACTGCCACCCCCGGGTGTGACAACCTTGGAACCCGTTTTTCCCAAGCTAACCTTGCACCAGCTTAGTGAATAAAAACCCTTTTATTTTTTCCAAGGCTCAGCTAGAAATACCTGGGACCGAAGGATGGTCTATAAAACACCTGACGTATCATCGCATATGTCAGGTTTGTTGGTTTGCACCCCTGTGAAGCTTTCAGCCGTGAGAAATTCTGGAAGCTGGATTGGCTTATCAGCCATTAAACGTTTTATAAAAACTGAACTGAAATCAAGTAGATAATACAGCACCTACTGCGAGAAAGATTCAGGGGAAACGGTACCCCGCTGCTCGCTATGAAGACTATTGTTATGTATGCCCTACACGGGTTGCGGATAGCGCAAAAGCAGTACAATGTGAAATATGTTTCAAATGAATGCATAATCGATGCGGAGGAATGACGCCAGGGACATATCTATGGATTCATAAGACATCGTGCAATATTATTCGCACGGTATGTAAGATATACCTTCCGTCCTTCAAATGTTACGCACGGGGGTAGCCAGAATAAAGTCGTAGATGTATCTACTAAAACCGCTAAAGTGCTCGAAGGAAAAGACATAGTGAATCAACCTCAGCTGAAGACAGAAAGTAAATACCTATGGAGCAGGCTAGATACCATTCGCTCCCTCGACTACAAACGGTTAACAAAAAGGTATTAGTGTCGATTTTACATCGAACGTGCATTAACTAGCCTTTGCTTGCTTTCAACGCTGATTGTTCAACAATCAGGAATGAATTAATCTCATGCAGGCGTGATATAAAATGGTATACATGGTAATCCGGACAATGTGATCTTGGCACAACTATTGAGTAAAATAGATGCTCAGCTGCATGTAGTGAAACAATTGCTTACTACCAAAAATGCTGTTAGATCTCCAGTCTCAAGGGAGCCACATTTGGATTCTCGGAATCAATGCACGATTATGGCGAATGCTCGCAAGCAAACTGAGGACACGGCTAAGATTCTTTTACATTAAAAGCGCACTTTCCCATAATCAATATTTTAAAATCTTTTTAATCAAGAGAAGGAAGGAGTTACTATTATTTATGCAATCCGAAATGGCAAGGAAAATAAGGAGGATAAACTGAGGACACTGAAACATTCTTAAGTTCCGGATGAGCAAGTCCATATGGTACTAAGTCGCCGTCGTCGTCTTAAGGGAGATGCGTTCAAATACTACATGTTATGTCTCCTAAGGATAGACTTAAAATTGATATAGCTCCCCAAGTATTGTGAGCACGAAGGGAAGCTTGCGAGGCAGATCTCCATATAGTGGATATGCAGGTAGTGAGTAGGAGGCAGCACATTAGTTGGAAGACGCCGTCACTCAGACCCCAGTTAATCCTTTTGTTAAGAGATTCGAAATCCTGCTTTTAAACGCGTAGAGTCCACGAAATAAAATTGACGAGGTTAATGAAATTGTCTGTTCAACAATTGATATATCTGATATGTCCTGCGCGCTTCCAAGCTATACGCTTTTCAGAAGTGACAGAGTAACTTCGAGATCTGCCGGTGGCGTTGTCGGAAGCTTTAAAGAACACCTGATTGTAGAAGTATTGGGAAGGTTTCAACATGATGCGTGAAATGCGTAAAGTATCTGGTGTAAGGTTGATATAAACTATGGGGCTGCATCATTTTGTCATTCATCGCTCACCAGGCGCTTACATTTCTGTGTTATGTTCTCAAAGCAAACGACATAGCATCACTGGCGACTTCATCTTACTTGAAGATCTGAATGCTCTCGATATAAATTGAGCTGATTTAGTTTCGTGAAGTGAACCGTTCCAACTAGAATTCCTAGGTACGATTTTGGAACTGAATTTGGTGCATAATGTAAACGATATCAAGAGAAAATTTGTCGGACAAATTCCTTCGATATTGGATTTGGTGGTCACACCCAGATTGTACGACGTTACGAATCTGTTGATCAAGACCGCTATTGGTGGCATCGATCACTGCTTTTTATGGTTCGTTTGGAATAGATGTTTTTAATCGAGAATACGGACGAATGTCCAGGAAGAACTACTGAAAACAAGACACAAAGTGTCTAATCACATCTGCAGACTCGATTGACTGGTCATTTCATCCACCTACGAATGTTCATACATGTTGTTTGGACTTTTGGTTATAATCAGATCGCTTGGAAATCATACCACATTGATGAATGGAAGATCCCCCGCTAACGTGCCTCCATGTTTTGATAGCATCATTCGTAAATACATGAATGAAAGAAATTGGTTATGGTGTAAGTTCTCTTCCAGTGTATCCACCGATGACTATAAAGCCTACAAAGTTATCCGCAATAAGTACACATACATAAAAAGAGGAAGTGGGCGAATAATTAAACTCGTTTGCTGGACGAAGCCAATTCGGCACCTAAACGTTAGTTTGCGTACATTAGACGTCGAACAAAAGCTTCTCAACGTGTACCTTGCTTGAGATCTATGAGAGTCTTTAATGAACTTGAAGATGAATTCGAAGCAGTTCTTTTCGCCGGTCGATACTTTTCGGTTTACAAAGAGCGGTCAATTCCAAATCAACTGATTCATGAGAGCAGCGCCGGATATCTCGATCTCACCAGAGATGATGCAGTATTTGCTTGAACGACTTGATGTAAACTTAGCGCCTTGTCCGGATGGGATACACCACATGCTCTTGAATTGTATTGGTCGTTATCATCCACAAAACACTGGCGCTAATCTTCTGTTTATCGCTGGGGTGTGGTAGTTCACCTCAAGATTGGAAGTACGGTATTGTCTAGACAGTGTATAAAGGGTTGAAACCACTGATAACGGCTAACTACTGACCGGTAGCTTCCAATTCGGTAGTGAGAAAGACTCTGGAATGACTTCTGAAAAAACAGACAGAAGATTTTCTCTTTACAACCAGTCAGCTAACATCTGCTCAGCATGGTTTTACGCGAAGAGGATCATGCGCATCCAATCTCATCACTGCTCGCGAGCAGTAGTGTGCTAAACTTGATCTGGGCCACCCGGTTTTTACTGCCTTCATTGCATTCAGTAAGGCTTTTTAACGTGTGCCATTCAAAAGTCTATTGCTCAAGCTCCGTGCTCTTGGTACAAAGAGACCTGTTCTAAATTGGATTGAAGATTTGCTTACTGACCGTTATACTCATTTCGAGGTTAACGAAGTTAAGTCGCCAACTATACGTCCAACTTCTGCCGTTCCGCAGGGATCTGTTTACGACCTCCCCGACTCATTAAATCTGAATTTCCTACTTTTTGCCCATTATCTGAATGTTTGGGGTACAGTTAGCTCTTCTGATGAGTGCACAGTTTTATTGACGAATCGGACAAATTGATTGATTGAACGGTAAAATGGCAGCTTTCCGTAAACCTTCAGAAATGCTCAGTATTGCTTTTGAGGCCAAGCACGCCTGAAGAAACGTACTTTTTCGATGATCATCAACTGAAATGGGTTGATATTGAACGTGACCAGGGATCAATTGTTACACGGTCGCTTAAATCCAAGGAGGATAGGAACAGAAAAGCTGCTGCCGCAAACCGCGCATGGTAGACTAATAATCGACCGTTTTCGGCTGTTACTCTACAAATGTTTCGCATTCTTTATTCCACATTCGTGAGACCAGTTTTGGAATATGTTTTGCTCGCAACATATCCACAAACTAAGGAAGAACGTGACCAGCTGAAAAAGTACAGCGGCGAGCGACAAAAAGAATACAACAATTGAAATCATTTCCTCAGTTCATAGTTCATCCATAGATCAATGCCCTAACCATATGTTGCTCAGCATTCGGCGTGTGTACTACGTCTTGCTGCTACCACGTCACATATTACTGTAGGGGAATAGCTGCGAGCGTTTTCCCTCTGGTGGTGGACTCAAGAACCCGCGGTCATGCTCTGAAGTCTTAGAAGCGGAAAACACTACGCGTAACACAAAGATTCACGCTCTCAGCGAGAATTGCTAACTTGCGGAATGAGCTTCCGGAAGAAGTTTTTGCACCAATATTTGAAAACCAATTCAGCAAGTAATGGATAATGTAATCACTGGGAAGCTGTGCTACACTGGACATGATTTTTTCGAAAGAGGTTATCCTGGACTATGTTGCTGATGAAAAGAGATGCGGTTTACTAATGCTCGACCCTCTATAGTCTATGGAGAAGAAGAAGAACTGAACTGAACTTAAATATTGACCTTGGTAGATAGCATTAAGGGGCGGTCTGTTCGAGCCTTAAGATAATGGCAGCGCACACCGCAGATGCTCCCGAAAAAATGGAATCAATAACAGTAGAGGTTGAAGCAAAGACTGATGACATGATGTTTATTAAATTCGCAAATTCTGGTAAGGAGTATCGTGGTGTGTTACTATGGTGCAATGCGAGGTACGTTTACCGTATATGCAGAAATGCCCGTTCACTATATTCATAGAGGATTGGTTTGTTGATCTGTAGAAAATAAAATTTATCATGTAGAACTTATTATCACTAGATGGCTCACTTTTCCTCCTATAATAATGTGGAATCGTGAACTTAAATGCCTACGGAAACTTTATAAGACTAAACATAAACAAACGTGAACGAGGTGTTGAGATTTTAGCTGAAACGCATCTTATCAGCCAGTCACTCCAATTGGCATCAAACATATGGTTAATAGTTCAATAGTAAATCAATGGTAAAGTAGGCATGTAGCTTTAAATAATCATATGATGTGGTGTAAAGTGGGATGTTTAAAAACCTTAAAGTAAGCCTCACCCGAGTTTTAACTGCACCTTCATAGGAATCTTGTGACATTTGTACAGGTCAAGCATTGACCCCAGACACGGCTACCCACTACATCATAGAGTGCCGCGGATGTTGGCATATTGCAGTAAAGCTGTGAAATCGGCTTCGGTAGAAGAAAACATTGAATAGTGGGAAACTTGGAACGCATTAGAAGTGTTAAAAGACGTAAAATACTTTAAACAGAGTAAACATGCCTTTCAATGTATGTGCACAAATGTGCGATCGTGCATAATTTCTGTGCTGTACATCTAACTGTGCTAAATCGATTTGCCACCAGTTGTGAGCTGCTTGCGAATGCATGCTGTAGTCTCACTATCATTGCTATTGTCCTTTTCTGTATCTGTAGGCTTTGGAAACGTGACATTATCCTAGCTCACGTGCAGTATTTGACTGTGAGGCGCTGCCTGGATCAGATTTTTGATTTCATACATACATCCATATGTGCGTCCAAACGTTGCTTAAAAACTAAATAGAATGGAGAATTAACGAATTCTGCATTCAGTGCGTTCCAAACTCGAAAGATGTGAATTGTTAAGAAGTTGTTATGACAGTTTAGGTCGCTCGTTTTGTGCGACAACTTGAGGTGATGAACAAAAGGGGCCAAGTGGAAAATATTCCTACATGGATGATCGATTTAAGTGAGTGCACGAAAGGTGATGAGATCATCCCGCAGACGACGGTATTTGAGCTATACTGGAAAAGCCTCGAATAAGCTTTGTAGCTCTATGCTGCGGTTAAGTAATTACTGCGAATAAATTTCGTTGATTAGTCTCCACCAATATCTGTAAGCGTAACTAGCCACCGCCATATCGGATCTTGGGGGTGCCGACCCAGAATTCGCACACCAGCGACTTAAATAAGGTTATTCGTTATGGTACTCAAATACTAGTGCCATCTGATGGCATTGATTCTGTTCGTGCTCGTAAGCGATGTAAGTTCTTGTTAAAGTTCTCCAGTACGAAGCTTTCGAATGGGGAACGAATTGCGATCGAAAACTTCTGCAACCCAAGAAATTTATAGGACCGCCTGAGTAACCCATTTCCAGTTGCTCTACGTGCAACTGCCGATAAAAATGAAACACAATAGCGGGGATTGAGTGAGACGCCGTAATTGCAGCCTGTAGGACCACTAAATTAGTTCCAAAGTTCGTATGAATTTCACAGGGTTCTATTGAAATTGTTCACCACCGGCGCCAAATACCTTCTGACCTGAACACATTAGAGAGCGTTGATGCGTAAGGAATCAACTTAAACGGAGCTTCAGACTATACCGAAAAGTGATGGCCGAATAAAATCATACAAATAGAAATAGTAAATAATGCTTTTAACGTGGCAAACTTTCAGCTTATTAGGTCGACGGCTCCCAAGAATGAAAGAGTAACTGAGACTATAACTGAATCAGTCGGCACTCTTATGACTGTCGAGAATCACGCTGAGCCTAACATTTTCAAAAACAATCTAGCTGGCTCCTAGAACGGAATTAAAAAATGTATCGAATCCCTGAAACGATTCAAGCCTGCTGGCTCTGAAGCTTTACCATCTGTTTTGTTCAATGAAGGCCAAATCCAAATCAATGCCTCAGACGATCTTCGTAAGATCTTGTCGTCAGAATCTAACCGTCAGAGTGTATCAGAATCGGTTATCATATCAATATTCAAAAATGGTATGCGAAGCTTGTGGTCTAACCACCGTGGGATAAGTCTCACTCCAATCGTAATTATATCATTCGCACCAATATACATTAGAAGATTAACACCGCATAGAAAATCGCACATTCGAGAGCAGCAAGCTAGCTTCTGGCTTGGCAGAGGCTGTGTCGACCACATTTTAGTCTTCGATAGATCTTAGAATTACGACACACTCATCGGCAGCCGACAATAGCCATCTTTTTGGAATTCAACTGGGTATCTTATTCGGTCGATCAAAATGTCCTAATTATTGCCTTGCTGTGCAAAGGCGTTCCGCGAAAGTATGTCAACATACTGTGTGCATTTTATGCGTTAGAGTGTACAACGACATTTCTCTGAAATTTCCCATTACAGGTGGCGTCCGTCAAGGATCTCCGTTTTCACTTTTTCTTTTTAATTTTGTAATTGATGTCATCATTTTACTATGCAGTGAAGGAACACCAACTTTCTGAGTGCACATTATGCTGACCATGAAGCACAAGCGTGATCCAGGCAAAGCGCCGCACAGTCAAAACTGCACGCAGGTTAAGATACTGTCAGACCTAGACAGATATGAAAAAGAACATTTAAATGGAAATGGCTTTGAGACTCCAGAATGCAGCTCACTACCGGTGGCAAGCTTCTTGATATCGCATGGAGACCGTATCTTAACTAGGTATGTGTGTATGGAAGCACATGACTCATCCACTCAAATTGCAGCGCAGTCATAGACTACACGTGGAGTGAGATCATCATCATCATCATCATCATGAAGCACAAGTCTGGAGCCAGACAAAGTGCCAAGCAATATGAAGCAGGAAAAGCAGATAAGCAAGCGCGTGGAAAAGGGAAAAGCAGGCAAGCGGAATACGCAAAAGCAAATGCACAAAAAGCAGCTTGTTTTTGTAGTTTCACTGCATGCGATTTTTGGGTTTTTTTGTTTTGTTTTTGTTTTTTGTTTTTTTATGTAAAATAATACCGAATAAAAAATTATGACACATAATAAAATACACCGGCGCCACTGACTTCGGTTTGTAGCCATATCGCGTAAGGTTTCCAGTCAACTATTAGGTGGAGCTTTTGGACCCCACCCAGGCAAACGAATACGCCCAACTGAGCCTAGCGCTACGGTGAGTTTCTTCATCCCAACGCGCCACGTCATGGACTGGCCACCCGATCTTTTCTCCCAGCTTCTGTCAGGCTCTGCGAATAAGGCGCGGTACGGTAAACGGTGATTAGGCATTCTTAAAACATGTCCCAACCATCGCAAGCGAGCAAGCATCATCATTTCTCTCAGTCCAAGGCCACCTGGTCCTAACACCGGCTTGCAGACATCCATATTTGTAACACGATGTTGCCACCGAATGCGAGCAATTTTACGCAGGCAACGGGTATCAAAAACAGAAAGCCGACGAACATCTTCCGCTCGGATAGACCAGGTTTCGCAGCCATAAAGGAATTCAGCACGCGCCACTGCGTTGTACACTCGGCCTTTAGTATGGAGTGAAACATCGCGTCGACGCCACAGGTGCGAAGGTTAGTAAACGCTCTATCCGCTTTGGGAGCACGATGTGAGATCTCGTCCTCGACACAACCTCCAGCGAAGATACAACTGCCAAGGTAAACAAAGCTGTCGATCAATTCAAGATTGACATTGATTTGGAAGAGAGCCGCTCTAATCCTGGGTAAGTGTTTTACACTTGTTAGGCGCAAAGCACATGCCATACCTTGAAGCTTCAAGTGCCAGGCGTTCCAGGGCATGTTGCATTATATGAGGGTCATCTCCCAGAATTGCGATGTCATCCGCATACTCTAGATCGGTAGCTCTCTCACCCGGCAGAAGTTCAACACCTGCGCCTACCAGTCCAGCTAAAGCTTTTCTCAGGACATCGTCGATCGCGAAGTTAAAAAGGAACGGCGAGATAGGGCAGCCCTGCCGCACTCCGCTAGAGATATTGAACGCTCGAACCCTGCCCGAAGTTTGGCAATATAATGGAGTGAGATACTCTGAGGTTGCCCAGTCTTAAACAGATGTAAGAAAAAGGGAAAGTGGTGCGATGGTTTTTGCCCCTCCGTGACCTATCGAGCTATCCTGGGTTGTGTCATTCGGGCACAAGCAGGGCTACTCCCACAAAAATAAACGATGGATGGAGGTCAGACGAATACGGTTTCGTCCACTGCCTTGTTGATAAAGCTCCTTAGCCGAAGGCTTTTGTCGAGAGCCCAAATCGTCCTGTTAAGGATGATAATGACCCTCATCGTTCTCCTGTCTACGCAGTATCCGAGCACACCACCATGACAATCACAAATATACCCAAATCCAAAGTTCATCTGCCATCGCACACTATAAATTGTATTGAATGAAACTACCAACCCAAGAATAGATGTGAGAATAAACCACGCTCAGCATTCGAATTGCACGGTATATATTGATGTATATAAGTTTAACAATGAGATTATGAATAATATCATTATTGATTGTCATTTGAACAATCACCACATACAGCGGAGTGGGTAAGCGAAAATGAGCTACTTTTTAATTCTTATCTTTCAGCACACAATGTGATGAGCGACAGACGTGAACCTTTTCTAAGCTCAGCATATAAAACTGCATAGATGTTACTGATTCAAAACACGGTGGTGTATTCAATCTAAATTTTAAGAGGGCAGACTATGGTGAACGATTTTGGCACCTATGTGCACAGCACAGATCATTTCTTAATGGCAATTTATTCAAGCATAAGAAGCGGCACTGTGCAAATTTGTGTCTACCCAACGATGCTCAACCATGTATGTAAGTATGAAATCACAAGCCTGATCCAGGCAAAGTGCCGCACAGTCTGAGATACTGCCAGGTTGACCAGGGCTAGACAGATAAGATGTGAGGAAATAGAGATGGTAATAGAAATGGACAAGACATGGTAGTCAGACTCCAGCCTGTTTCAGCATGCAGCTCACTACCTCTGGCCAATCAATGTAGCACAGTACTGCACGATTGCACATCCTTGCAGGTTGACAATCGCTAGAGTTACTTTCCACCATCGGATACGTAACGCGGCTATTCTTAATAAAATCTTTGATAGCGATGTAAATATCGAAAAAAGTTAACATACATGGACTTCGTTGGCTAGGCCTCCTATTGCACATTGGAAATCGTAGTTTTCTTAGCGTTGTTTTGTTTGTTACCCTTAACTCGGAACGGCGTCATTGTAAGTGTTGCCAAACTGACTTCACTCAAGCATATGAAGGCTTCGACTATTAAACTAGCTGCAGTTGATGCGACCCATCTCTGAGGTTGGGGTTCCAGATTTCGCAGTGGCTTCTTACCTTTGGTGATATGGTTCAAATTCGTATTCGGTGGCAGTCTTGGTGTAGACATCTTGGAATGTTTGCTTAATTTTGTTTGTTGTCAATTGAAATTGTTAGGAAAGCTTGTTACGATGCGTAATTGTGCATGCCGCATTGAAGATGTCATGCTGATGTTGCTCTACACATTCAAAGCTGGCTTGAATGCATGTGTGATTCGAGGTGTATGCAATTGATCCAAGCGTATCTGTGCCTAATCTTCTATAGTTTCAGTAGCTTTTTATGCCCCACCCTTCCTTATATTTTTAAGGTTTTGAACAATTCATGGTTGTATGGCAGTTGAGTATTTCGTACTTGCTACCTGACTAGAAACAGGCAACACCATTATTTACCCCCAATGTAATACGTCTGAATTGGTGGAGATTTCCACGCGCTTCAAATATGGTATAAGCTATTTCCTCTTTTATTGGCACTTGTTGATAAGCACTCTTGGGATCCAGCGTACTGAAATACTCATATCGTGATATTTTCTCAATCATTCTATCAATTCTGGGTAGAGGGTAAGCGTCAAGATAGGTGAATCGATTAATCGTATGGCTATAATCAATAATCCTCTGCTTTTTTGACGCTCATTAATTGTAACCACTACTTGTGACTGCCACGGAGAACGCGATGTCTCAATAATTTCTTCATTTGACAATCGCTGAACTTCTGAACGGCTAAAATGTTCATCATGTTCTGAATATCGCCTGGATTTGGTTGCAATTGGATGGCAGTCCAGAGAAAGATTTTCAAACAAAGCATGTGGATCTACATTAGCAGTACTGAGAGAGTACAGTGAGGGGAATCATAAATTCTTCATGGAGAGCTAGAAAGTCGTGTCCATGTAGCACGTCTGAACATAAATCAGGTCATATCGAAAACTTGACTTTTGGGTAGTGATTACCTTTATGAAAGATCGAAACAAAACAGTGTCCATCGGTTGTGCTGTTTAGGCACCTAGAAGCCATTGTGACTTGTGTTCGAAACATTTTAATGGGCCACTTATGTTTCTGAACAATTACTTTCGAGATATAACTGTCGGAGCTCTCGGTATCGATAAGTGCGTGCAGTATAACCCCTTTAGCAAAAAGTGGTGTGACTGCTTTAGATCATTACTGTGGCGCTGCAGTAATAGTGACAATTGAAAGAAAATTGTCTATAACGGTCGTAGCCGGTTTCTGTCGGAATGATCAACTCTCTCGCTGGAAGTGATCTTTCTTCCCACACGATTTTAATAGAGCATCTCTAGATTGACATTTAGTGCGCGGATGTCGGGTATAACCGCAGAAGAAACAACTTTGACTACTAGCAGCGAATGCGGTCTCACAAGAGTTGTTGGATTTCTCCGCATGATCAGGTACTGGTGGTATTGAGACATGACAGGTTGATGGAGGCGCATTTTCATACACTACCGACTGTTGATGGGCTGTTTCCAACTGCCGAGAGAGTCGAAATGCAACTTTCAGATCTAGTGATTTTTGTTCAAGCAAGCTTTGCCGAATATTGTTGGATTGTAAGCCACAGATAAAAGCATTTCAAATTAGTCCGTCTCGATATTGCTCAGCAATTACTGATTTCAGATTACAGTCTTTAGCCAAGGACTTCAGACTTAGTAAAATTTGCTCCAAAATTTGACCACTTTCTTGTATTACAGTTTATAATACATGACGAGCAAAGATCTCATTTTATGTTAAATGCATAGTTTTCCAGTGTACTCGAATCCTCCTCAAACGTTCGGCTTTCATTGATGTGTTTGAAAAAAGACGGAGACACAGTTTATGAGTGTATCGAGTTTGTTCGGATTCAACTAATCGATTAATGAGAGGAAATGCGTAAAATATTTTATACCAATGTTTCTAGTGGTCACCAGCATCCGGCGAGTTAGGATCAACGCCGAATCGGTCCGGTTTGAGGAAACGATCCATTGATAACAAGTTGTTTAAATTGTGGTAAATAGATTATAGAGAACCCAACGAGTACAGAGTAAGAAGATCCGAGTTTTGGGCTTTACACAACTTGTTGATACAGTATAGGGCTATAAAGGGAAAGGGTTGCTTTTATATATGGTTACGAGAATATAATATAAAAGGCAGTACAACACAAACAGACATAACGATATACGACACCAATGTTTCAACCGAAGATGTTTCCAAGGGACTTTACACTGTGGCTTTGCTTGAAAGGAAGTTTATGTCTGAATTCACAAGCCTGATGCAGGCAAAGTGCCGCGCAGTCTGAGAGTGCACATGGGCTGAGATACTATTGGATTGCTCTGCCCTAGACAGATATGGCAAAGGAAAATAACAATGACAGTGAGACTCCACCGTGTATCTGTCTAGGCCTGGGCAACATGACAGTATTTTAGCCCACGTGCAATCTCTGGCTGTGCGGCACTTTGCCTGGATCAGGCTTGTGCTTTCATACCATACCACCATGTATTTGCATGCAACCCACTATCGGTGGTAAATCAATTTAACACAGTGTTAGCTGCACTGTTGCACATCCGTGAAATAAAGTATTATTTGCGAAGTCAAAACTGTGTGCATAGTTCCAAAAGGCGTTGTCCATTTTAATTTGTTCTACCTACTCCGAACTCGTAATCTACACCAACTCTGACATTACCGACAATTACCCATAGTATTTCAGTGGCATGTACTTAACGACTGTTGTGAAACTTTGATACAAAACGTCTCCTTCAGCAGGCATCGCAGAGAGCGCTGGTTCATTACCACAATCAATGACATTACACCAGTAGCAAGTATCAAGTGCTTACCTGTCATGCAATCATGACATAGTAAAAAATTCTAGATATGCAGAAGGGTGGAACCTAAAAACCTGCCGAAAATATAGAAGATTAGGCACAGACACACTTGGTTCTGTTGACTACACCTCGAATCAAACATGCATTCAAGCAAGTTTTGAACGAGTTGGGTGAGATCAATGCGGCTTTCATTGTCACGCATCCTAATAAACTTTCCTCGCCATTTCACTTGATAACAGACGTGATAAATTGAACACTTCAAAAAGATGTCTACAACAAAACCGCCACTGAAACATGACTTTGAGCCATATCACAGTATCTCAGCCCACGTGCAGTCTCTGGCTGTGCGGCACTTTGCCTGGATCAGGCTTGTGCTTTCATAGCATATAGCATAGCATATCACTAAATGTGCGTAACCGTTGACTAACATGATGATACATGTACTTCATATTTAGAGTCCAAAACCGGGAGCTCCGCTGCTGCTTGGTTCTGTTACTTTTAGCAGCACTGCGAACCCAACTACATGCATTCTAGACTCATCAGAGCCCCTTTCCAAAATGTGTAATCTCTTACTTTTATCATACCAATGTCTGTCTCTTGTAGGGCAGTCACGACGACCTTCAGCCTTTTTAGCTCACGGTTAATAACAGCTGATTTTCTTAAGCATCTGCTATTCCAGACGTCCTCATGAAATCCAGGGAGCATGGACCGGATGTTCCACTTTCTCAGTTTCATAGCTGATCTGCGTTGGTTATTAATTCGTTTCGCTGCTGCTGAAAAAGTACAGTCTGCTTTTCGGTTGATTCCTAATCTCCATGCACTCAATGAGCATAGCAGACCGTGGCTAGACTGCACCTTATTGACTGGGGGCTGTCCAGCTTGAGGCGGGCAGTAACCGTCCAATGAGACCTGAAGATCTCCCGCTATCGGAAGCAGCCGCCGGAGCTTAGCTCTACGCTAGTCGAGCCAAAACTTTTAACCGGTATCTGCTTCCATTTGCGCTCTGAAGTATACGCCAGGTAAGTTCTATTTTGGGGAACTTGTTGTTGTTCATGCAGCAAGTGCTCTCTCTCCACGACCACTTGAATTAAAGGAACAGCTAGGCTGATACATTTTGACAATGATGCCGTCGCAAGAGTTGCCAGGACGAAGTTGAATATAACTTCGAACTTCCTATCGGGACTCCGGATGCACGGCAGCCTTTATCCCATCCCTTATTAGTTAAAGCAGATGAGGCGGGTCACGCAGTGCAATGCGTGCATGCCAGAAGCTGGGCTTGGTTGTCACTATGGCTATATAAGACGCGTGCCATTAGCGCATTTTTGTAATTGGGAGCTTATCCCCAAAACCACTCTAGTTACAACCCGGTTGTTGTTGTTTTTGCGTAGTATTTTTCGTTTTCCATTATTTACGGTAGATTAAAACCTCTCGTTTGCTTTTGTGTTATCTGGAGTTCAGTTCATTAAGCACTATCACTGAGAAAATCTTATGTTTATACAACTCGTCACTCTTTTATCGAATTCCGTGCCACTTAACCAGCTCTTATTCAGCCCCATTTGCGAAAACTTATTTTCAGCGATCGTCCTGCATGTCTTCTTGCATCAATTGACCCCGATATGATGAAATATCTACCTGTTCCATATCTAGGCTCAAGTACACAATAGTATTTTTATAAATTTCTTTGATTGTTGGCTGTTCTATCGAGAAAGGTGCTTTAAATTATTAATCGCCAATATCGGTTTGAAAGTTCATGGTTGAACAGTTACAAATATTTGTATTGATGCGTGGCAATGAAAGCCGCCAGTTAGCTGTCCTCTTAATGTCGCTCTATACATTCCTCCATTTTAATTTAATTATAAAATTAATTTATTTGTGCTAACTCTCTTATTAATTCCGTAGTGTACATTTTTGCCGAGTATCAGCTAGAAACGTGATTTATTTATTAGCACTACCTGTGTAATGGAACTAATATTTTAAATCGAGTGTGCATTCGGTCGTGCAACTTGAATTCTATATTCTCACAGATTCACTTTTACCAGGCTTCATATGCATCTATATTTATTGATATACCGCCTTTCCTACGCAATGATCTAAAAATTTACTTGTTGTAAAGTAAATATGTGCATATGATATCAGCATCGCACTCGGTCTTTCCACTCAGATTTTCATCCCTTGTTTTTAACATTGTTTTTTGGCAGCCTAATCTCCCCTGGAGTCAATTTGGATCGCATTCGAAGTGCTCCGTTTTGGCCTCCATTAGCAGCTGTAGCTACCACCGTGAACCATAAAACAATCCCCTGTTCCTCTGAACGTTACAGTTATAAACTGGAAGGTCAGCCTTCTAATCTTAATGTTTTCCAACCTGACGTCATTAAACGCAGCAACAGAAATCAGCCTGCCCCCCAACTTTCACGTATACTGCGACCTCGACGTTTCGTCTGTCGTAAGTGTAAAAAGGCTTATCATGTGGAAGAAAATGGAGCGGAACTGTCCTCTAGTTCACTTGCTTTGCAAACTGATTCCATCTCTGTCTCCGCAATGGTAGCCCCTAATGGTGTTGAAACGAATGCTGGGTCAGATGGTCAAATTAGCTACAAAAGCTCACGACGTCCGTTCGCTTCGTTTGACGATATTGCATCAATTCGTCAGGTTACTCCTTCCATCATTCCCAAACTCACAGAAGATTACAATTTCAGCGGTCGTGAATCAGAAACGGAGAGTAATTCTGATGATGCGGTTACGGTGAAACGGAAGAAGCTTTCGTCGGAAGATGTAGAAGAGCCTTCAACGGCCACTTTGGCTTCTACTACGGTGAAACCGACCCAGTCTCAGAAAAAGAAAAAGCGTGTTAAACAATCTATCAACATCATACCAATGGAGGCCATTTCTGGTGATGTTGTACTTAAGCCGGAACCCGATCCTATTCTTCCATCCTCGTGTCAAGATCCGATGACCGAAAAGGATCGTCCCAATAGCGTTGCTCAATCGAAAAAGACCACTGTAACAGCGCCAAAGAACCGAATCAAGGCTCAATATGTTTCAGTCCCTACTCCTTTTCGTTTCCCGCCAAGTAGATCTTCTAAGCCAAACTTATTTTCTATCACTCAG
>JACCGJ010023095.1:0-98816 GCA_013407085.1 Atriophallophorus winterbourni
TTTAGTCAATCTGACATTCGGTCTCATTAATTTAAGCGCCTCATTAACAGGATATACGGTTCTTGCAATTACACATCCGTGGATTCAAAGTAATTCATAGTAATTCAAAGTTTTAATGGTCCAAAACTAAATAATTTATAGTAACCATCGATTAAAAATATAGGGAAGGCATAAAAATAACACAAATGTTTTATCAATATGTAAAGTCAGCATGTGTATTTTATACATTGTTTGAATCCCCTGAAGTCAGCATTCTGAATATAGCACTCTCGTAGCGGTATTCGGGCATACAAAAAAGTCGGATTTTTCGAGTTTTTATCCATATCGGATCTCCGCGGACAACGCTGTTCGTACTTTTCAATCCCTCAAAGAGATTAACGTCATCGGAAAGATCTTATTCTTCATCATCGACTGGTTATAATTTTAACATCGTACTATCAACTACCGAAACGTATAGCAGGATTCACTGCAGATTTTACTCTTATTCGTGATCACCGCTGTTTTTGCTCTCACGATATTCATCATCAATCAGTCGATAGAACCACTAATTGTACAGACACGACCGAACTGTGCTGCTCACAACCTTGAGCGGATGATACCGAAAAGAAAACATATCGCATCGGGTAGCATGTGTACGGTCTGCCAAAAGGCGGTAAGTCCTATGGCGAGATCTGTCGCGTATTACGCTTGTTTATCAAAGGTGCATGCAAAGTGTGATGAATCGCTTACCTCGGATTTGGTAGCAATTATTAATGGAGATATTTGTCCCGGTGATTGTTAAGTTTGACAGGTTTGTAAGGTCAAACCCACATTAACATTTTAGGAGGCGGAAACTCCTGACAACGAAATTCAGACGCGTGTGAATGGATTAGAATGGAATATACAACTACTGAATGAACTGATAATGCACGTCCTAAATGTATCGTTTTTGCCCGAATTAGAGGTCGAAGAGCCAATAGAAAATCCATCATAATCGAACATTCTATCATTTACCCAGATAACCGCGCAGATGTTGAAGGAATGGGTAAGTGTTCGTCAGGATCGGTGACGCCTAAACTTAGCGGAAAGGATTCAGCAAACTATTGCTGAAATGACAAACTGAAATAATAAACCAAAATCCGCGGGTGTAAACCTTAGTGTTGCAGGTATCAACATGACCGATTCACGAGAAACGCAATTTCAAGCTAAGCAAGAACATGACTTAGTGGAGTGGTATAACCCTGTAGTTAGATTTATTCATAGATGATATGCGGATAAAAAGCTATGCTTTACAAGACCCACAAAAATGTACATCGGGTCGGATGCTAAAAAATATCAAATCATTGTTAGAGATTATTGTCAAACGTGAAAACATACTTGTCCATGTTGGCATCTAGTGATTTCCTGAAAACGTCAAGGGTTCCAGATTGTAACACGCGAGTAGGTAAACTGTTGCAAAATTGCACATTGCGAACGGAAAATGCATATTTGCGGCAGTTATACCTGCTATGCTGTTGTTAAGTTTAGATTGGTGGCCACACAGATGTGTGTTATGGGAAGGATGAAACCTGCTATGCTGTTGTTAAGTTTAGATTGGTGGCCACACAGATGTGTGTTATGGGAAGGATGAAACAAACGACTGCAAGGATAATTTGTTTGATTAAGCATTGTCCAAATAAAGATTAGTGCTCCTCGTTTCCATCTGTATTTAGCCGAATGCAAATTTAATATTTTGAGTCTCATTTCGTGTGGATAATTAGGAAGTCCCAGAACGAGTTTTGTCGCTCTGCGCTGTGGAGTTTCCAATAACAGAATATCTTTTTTCAACCGAGGATCCCATGCCGGTATAGCATATTCGATGTGAAGACGGATGTAGGTTGCAATCAATTTGCAGATAATGTTGGATTCAAATTTAGGACTCTTCTAAGGAGACCCAAGTCGATTTCAGCTTTACTGGCAGCGAGTCGACATTGCATTGAGTTTCCAAAGTCAGACTTGATAATCACGACTTAAACGTTTTAGGAGCATGCGGGTTTGATAACAGTACGACCTATCTAATATTCATTACTCAACTTGCTGTTGTGTGACAATAGGCTGCATTTAGATGCATTCAGTGGCATTTTGTTGTCTAGGAACCAGGTGTAAATCATATCGAGATCCCGTTGCAGGTTGTGCGTGTCGGCTTTAAAGTTTATCTCGCGCCAATGCATTGCGTCATCAGCGAAAATAAGCACGGACGACTACAGCTCAGTAGACACCGGCACATTTGAGTAGCTTTTGTTTGTTCGACCAGTGCAGACGTAGCCATCAACATCTGTTGTGTTTGTCAAACAAACAGATATCATTTTCTGGTCTCCTCATCGGATAAAGTGTAATGTTACACCGATTATATATGATGGACATTGTTGTTTAAGCGATTTTTGAAGAATATGTTGTTTGTGAACGGTCAGGGTCACGGGTGCTTTAAAAACGGTACATGATTTCCAAATATCTCATACTCACCACAAATTTCATTTTATCTCCCTATCTCTTGAGTAATAATCTGTCATGTACCATTACAATCATGTACACTAAAATATCGATATCGAAATGAATCAATCTACGTAAAATTCCTAATGCTAACAACTGCTCCATTTATTTAGGCTGACGAAATTTTTACAAACTTTCAAGGTTTCCTGGGTTGTATATATAGGCAAAAACAAATTTATTTTGTGCGATTACTTACAAATCGAATGTAGACAGGCTTGATAGCCAACAAAGTTAAACTAAAAATTCAGGTTGCCTATAACAATGCTCGTTGGAATGGCAGGACTAGTAAATTATATCCATGAGTATCGATTTTGTTGTACGGCCTAATAACGCGATGTTGTTGTTGTTGTTGGCCTCCTTCGGTCGATGTCGACCACGGATGTACTTCACAATCGCGTGAATATTCTTGTTCTATGGCTTTTGGAATGACCTAACAGTCCGATTCGGGAGGAAAAATCTCTCCCGCAGCGCTAGAAACGATAGTCAAAACTCGGTTGTATTCCATCAGTTGCACGCCGGCGGCGTGATCTGCGTTCAGCAGCCAAGAGCTGTATCTGCTCCTCCTCAGCTTGCAGACGACGCTTTACAAAATGCCTCCAAAGTGAGCGGTCATGAGCAAGTTCTTCCCAACTGGCCGGGTCAATGCCAAGAGCTTTCATATCTTTTTTGCAAACGTCTTTGTACCGCAAGTGCGGTCTGCCCAACGGTCGACTTCCTAATTGCAACTCACCATAGAGTATATCTTTCGGAATACGATCATTTTCCGTTCTGTAGTCATGAACAAGCCACCGCAGACGGCGCAGTCGCAATAGGGTGAACATGCTCTGTAGACCAGCTTTTGAAAGCACTTCAGCATTAGTCGTTCTGTCAATCCACGATATGTTCAAGTTACGCCGGATGCATCGCAGATAGAAAGCATACATCTTCCATTCGTGTTTTTCGTGGGTGTTCCAGGTTTCACTGCCGTACAGTAAAACATTTAGTACACACGCGGTGTATACCATCATCTTTGTCTTTACAGTCAGCTTGCGGTTACCCCAAACACGAGAGTTTAATTGGGAAAGAATGACAGCTGCTCTGTCAATCTGCTTATCAATCTCCGTGTCTAGCGAGAGGTTATCCGCAATGGTTGAACCAAGATATGTGAAAAGATATACTGATAAAAGCTGACAGTTTCGAAGGACTTTGATCATGCTTATGCTGATTGTTAGCCCAAAGTCTTCGCATGCTGACGAAAAACATTCCATTATGGACTGGAGGTGCTCTTGAGAGTGAGCAATAAAGCCTGCATCGTCGGCAAACAGCAGGTCACGGATTAGCACATTTCGTGCCTTGGTTTGTGCTCTCAACCAGTAAAGGTTGAAAAGCTTGCCAACACTTCGCGTACGTGAATAAATGCATTCTGCCCTCGTCCTGAAAGCGTGCTTAAGAAGCAGAGCGGAGAAAATGCCGAACATCGGGGATTTCAAAGGCTTCTGAGCTGAAACCGTTAAAATGGACTGAACCCTTCATGCCTGAATGGAACGAAATAACGAGTTTGAGCAGTCTTGTGGGGCAGCCTATCAAATCAAAAATTTTGAAAAGCCCCCCCCTGTTGACGTAGATGAATGCCTTCGTTAAATCAATAAAAACAGCCTATAATGGCATACGCTGTTTCCAACACTTTTCTTGAATTTGTCTCATGGATAAGATCATGTCAACGGTTGATCTTCCCTTGTGGAACCCACGTTGAGATTCGGAGTAAACTCTATCAATTAAAACTTGCAGCCGGACCTGTAAGATTTTAGCAAACAATTTGCCTACAAAATTCAGAAGGGAGATTCCTGTGTAATTTTTGCAGTCGCCTTTATCTTCTTTGTTGTTAAATAGCGAGATAATATTCGTGTCTCGCATCTCTTGTGTGACAAACGCCTCTTGCCAGCACTGAAGAAGCAAATGTTAAAGAGGTTGTAATAATGCTGCTCTACAGCATTTGATGAGCTTAGGTGGAATTCCGTCGTCACCAGGGGCCTTCCGATTCGCTAAGCGGTCGATTGCTATATTGAGCTCATCAAGAGTAGGGGAAGTATCTAGATATTCAATAGTCGGCAACCGCTCGATATTTTCAAGTACATGCGGTAAAACCGTACTGTCCCTAGAGTAGAGAGAGAAGAAGTGCTCTACCCATCTTTCCATCTACTGATGTTTGTCCACAATCGGGTCACCAGATACAGACTTAATGGGAGCCGTTTTAAGTTTGTTCGGACCAATGGCTCTCTTGATCCCATCATAGATACCGTGCAAATTTCCAGTATCCGCAGCTTTTTGGATACTAAGGCTAATTTCTGTCCAATAGTCATTTGCACATCGCCTTGCAGTCTGTTGGACCATAATTTTAGCTGCTCTTAAAAGTCGTAAGTTTCCATCTGTTGGCATGCCTTTGAACCCAAAGAAAGCTGACCGTTTCTCATCCAACACAACAGTCATCTGAGATGCTTTTGCTTTGAACCAGTCGCTCGTTCGAGCTTTCTTCGGACCGAAAGTGGAAAGTGCTACTCGGCATATGCAGCTTTTTATCGATTCCCAGTTTTCTGAATCCGATTTGCTGTACTCGGCTGTGAAGGCTTTTGCAAATGGCTCAGCTAGATTAGGTTCACACATGCGAGTGAAGTCTATCTTAGGCTTAGCAGACAATTTACACAGACCAGTTAATGATCAGTGTCACAATCTGCGCTTTGATATGATCTGGTGAGAAGTATGCTTCCTATATTAGTGCGCCTAACAAGAATAAGATCAAGCTGATGCCAATGCTTACAGCGAGGATGTTTCCAACTGACCTTATGCTGTGGTTTTGTTTGAAAAAATGTGTTACTGGCACAAAGACCGAAATGTGTGCACAATTCTAAAAGGCGTTGTCCATTTTCATTGGTTTTACCTGCACCGAACCTCCCGAGACTGTTTTGCTAAGACTCGTAATCTGCACCAACTCTAGTATTGAAATCACCCAATACCACTATACAGTTTTTGTGGCACGTTTTTGAGGACTGTCGTGAGGTCATAATAAAAAGCGTCTTTCTCAGCAGGCGTCGCAGAGAGCGTCGGTGCATAAACGTTGACCAACGTAATTGTACCATTAATGCACTTCAGATTTAGAGTTCAAATCCGTTCGCTCCCGCTGTTGCACAGTTCTTCTGCTTTCAGTAGGTCGTTTGGAACGGCAAAGCCAACTCCATGCAGTCGAAGCTCAATGGACCCCCTTCCTTTCCAAAAAATGTGTAATATCTTCCTGTTAGTATACCAGTGTCTGGTAGTCGCCTCTCTTGCAGGGCAGCCAAGTCGACATTCAGTTTCCTTAGCTCATTGGTAATCACAGCAGATTTGCTTCCGCCTCTGATATTCGCGACGTCGTCATGCAATCCAGGAAGTTCCAAAGGTTGTCACAGCCGGTGGTGGTAGTAGGAATGAGCCGCCTACTATCTATAAAATGCTCCCACATGGCGTGCGTCTCAAATAGCCTCTGACAACCAAGTCCAACTCCTGGCCTGCACGAGTGGCTTCCACAAGCCCGGCGGAACTGCTCTTACTGACAGGAGAAGGGGCGAAGGCGGGTGACTGGCGCCATAAAACCAGTTAGCTCCGGGCAGATGGAGCTCGTCAGCTACTGGCAATCCATCTAGGGGAAGGAAAACCCTGACTCCAAACCCCCATTGCCTTGTGGGTTACCCGATTGCGGGAAAGGCTTCGGGAGAAAACCCCGAGGGAAAATCCGGAGAGAAGCCCCGTCCGGAGAGAAGCCCCGTAGGTAGATAACTGGCGCACAGCGCGTTTATCTGCCAGCTCCCTGCTGCCTTGTAGGTTGCACTTGGCTGTGCAAAGGCTAGAGAGGTGCACTCGAACAAACACCAAGTGGTGCTGGGGACATCACTTGTACACTATCCCCAAGAAACTTCATGACGATGTCTCAACGTATATCTCAGCTCTCTGCTACGGCGTTCCCGAGACGCGACGCGCCCTTGGCTCTCCCAGCGGCTAGGGTGAAAAGTAAGCTAGCTGGGGCCATAAATATCCGTAAGGTCTTTTATTTGGGATGTTGGAACGTACGGACACTGCGTGACGTTGGTAGTCAAGCAATCACGATGCGCTCTTTATTGGACTACCAAGTAGATGTTGCTTGTCTTTCCGAGGTCCGCCTTCCCGGACACGGATCCAAATCGATCAAGGTCCCCGGAGTCGATCGTAAATTATTGGCTTTTTTATAGTGGGCCCGAGGATGGATCTGGTCAGCATGGAGTAGCGATAGCGCTCAGCGACCATGCTAAGCAAGCACTCATGTCATGGATGCCTGTATCCCCGAGAATTGCGGTGGTCAGGCTGAGGGGTCACCCTTTGAATATAACAGTCGTTTCGGTGTATGCCCCAACCCTATCAGCCGACCAAACTACAAAAGACGATTTTTATAACCAACTTCAATTCGTAGTCGATAGAGTTGCTGGAAACGACGTACTGGTTGTGGCTGGTGACTGGAACGCTCGTACAGGATCAGCAGATTCCGCAACAAACCGAATCCTGGGAAAATTTGGCCTAGGGCAGCGCTGCGCGAATGGCGATCGACTGATCGAGTTTGCGGCCTACAATCACCTATGCGTCTGTAACACTAAATTCCAGCACCCTAAAAAACACTTGGTCACATGGTACTCGAACGATGGTAGAACGGCGAACCAGATCGATTATGTTCTAATTCCCGCACGTTGGATGTCTTCGGTGCTCGACTGTGGGTCCTATCGTGGAGCCGAAACAGGGAACGCAGCAGGCACCGATCACACACTTGTTCGCGCAAAGCTCCGACTTCGCCTGCTAAACCGCCAAAGGAAAACTCCTAGGAAGCGCTTAAACTTGGAAGCCTTAGGAAACCCGACCCAACGTAAGAAGCTCATTGACGATATCGCTGAGCGGTTGGATGGGAGTGATGCATCAGTCGAACAACAGTGGTCCAGACTGAAGACCGCTACTCAGACTGCAGCACTAAAAACCCTAGGCACGGCTTCTCGTCGCCGACGAGATTGGATTTCTCAGAACACCATCGAGCTCTCTGCCCGGGCAAGAGACGCCCGAATGCATGGTGCATCTGATTATCGCCTCCTTAGGAGAGCTGCTACACGATCAGCCCGCAAGGATCGTCAGCTATATTGGGCGGAAACCGCATCCGAAATGGAAGCCGCAGCAAGTATAGGAGACTTTGGACGACTGTTTCGCCTGATTCGCAGAGCATCTGGAAGCTGTGGTTTTTGTACGAACCTTCGAGATTCGTCAGGACAGATGATATTTGACCTTCATCAAAAGATAGATAGGTGGGTTGAGCACTTCAGTCAGCTACTGAACCGCCCGTCATCTATCGATGCAGTATTCAATTCCCCGATAAATAGCTGTGAATACCCGGTCAACTGCGAGGCACCATCAGAATACGATATATCAAGTGTTTTACGACGAATGCGGAATGGTAAATCGCCAGGTGAGAACGGAATTTCCGTTGAACTTATTAAAGCCTGTGCCGACGTATTATTATCTCCGCTACATCGGCTGTTTTGTTCGATCTGGGAGACGGAAGTTTTCCCATCAGACTGGGGGATGTCTATCATTCTACCACTGCCTAAACGTGGAGATAAATCTGTGTGCTCCAATTATCGCGGAATAAGTCTAATCGACACCGTTGCTAAAGTGTTTGCAACGCTCCTGCTCAATCGGTTCTCCGCCGAAAGAAATCTGCGCACCAGAGTTAACCAAGGTGGATTTCGCCCTGGGATGGGTTGCGTAGATCAAATATTTACTTTGCGCAGGATCCTCGAGCACCGTGCACGGTATCAACAGCAAACGATAGCTTGCTTTATTGACTTCCGCGCCGCCTTCGACTCCGTAGACCGTGGTTGTTTATGGGACATCATGCTATCAGATGGGGTTCCATTAAAGATCGTCAACCTAATCAGAGCCTATTAAAGCTCTACAAGGGCACGGGTTCGTGTCTACGGTGAAGAATCGCGTGAATTTAACTTGCACACAGGAGTCAGGCAAGGTTGCCCGTTATCGCCGGTTATGTTTAACTATGTCGTAGACTGGATAATGAACCAGGCGTTAACAGGGTATCAAGGGGTGCAAATTTCAACGGATCTATGGATTTCCGACCTTGACTACGCTGACGATATAGTCGTTCTGGGCGACAATACCGAAATGCTGCAAAGCGTTTTAGACCGCATTAGTGCCACTGCCGCGAAAGTCGGTCTTGAGATAAACGCGGCTAAGACCAAGGCATTTTTTTATCCCGACACACCAGGCATCCAGCCACTCCGCGTCCAGGGTTGTCCGATCGAATACGTTCCAGTCTTTAAATACCTCGGCTCAAGTATATTGCCCAATGGTCAGGCGAAAGATGAAGTGAAGTTAAGGGTCGATCGTGCTCGTAATGCGTTTTTGCAGTTGAAAGGCACCCTTTGGCGCAAGCCCGGGATCAGCCTAAAAACTAAGACGCGTGTTTATCAAGCAGCGATCCGCCCTGTACTGCTTTATGGATGCGAGACATGGCCTTTAAGGTCACAGGATGTACGCACATTAGAAGTGTTCGACCATTGGTGCCTTAGGGTAATCTTGGCATCCGATATACTGACCGAGTATCTAACGCAGCCGTACGAGAGCGTTGCAGCGGACTATCTCCACTTTCCGCTCACATACAACGGCGAAGGCTGCAATGGTTTGGCCACGTCCTCCGAAAGACAGACACAGCACTTCCAAAACTCGTCCTCGACCCCAAACCCGTTCGCACCTGGCGTCGGCGGCAAGGTGGTCAAGTGAAAACCTGGCTGTCAACTGTGAAAGAGGATGTAGACACCCTGGGTCTGCGTACCGTCTACGGAGTTCGCAGGTGGGAACGAGACTGGATCACGATCTGCAACGATCTCGCCTCCGATCAACGTGCATGGGCTGGTGCGATTCGAGACATCAATGAAGCCGGCTAATCCACTCGTGGAGCCAGCCGCACAAAAGTAAAAGTAAGTAAAGCAATCCAGGAAGCATGGCCCGGACGTAACAGGTTCCCAGTTTCAGAAATGAAATATGTTTTTTACTAGTTCGTTTCGCTGGTGCGGAAAAACAGTCTGCTTGTCGGTTGATTCTTAATCCCCATGCACCCAATGAGGATAGCAGACCGTGGCGAGCCGGCACCATATTGGCTGGGGCTGCCTAGCTTGAGGCGGGCGGTAGCCGTCCAATGAGACCTGAAAGTCTCTCCCACAGTCGGAAGCAGCCCCAGGCGCTGAGCTCTACGCCAATCGAGCCGTAGCTTTTAACCGGTATCTGCTGCTTCCCGTGTTATTATCCGCAGAAGCGGAATGGAGTGTCCTCTCCATTAGTGCGTTGTGATGTACGCCAGGGCAGTTCAAAGTGGAGAACTAGCTGTTGCCCACGAAGCAAGTGCTACCCCTTTACGGCACCATCGGTACCAAAGGAACAGCTAGGCTGATACGTTTGGACAACGATGGTGTCGCAGGAGTTGGCAGGACAAGTTGAATAAAACTTCGGAATGTCTAACGGGACCCCGGCTCCAGATTTTTCCTCGAGGTTGACTCCTGAAGCCTTTTCCATAATTGGATGTAGCCACAAGGCAGTGGAGGTTTGAGATAACGGTTTTTCTTCCCCCAGGTGGACCGCCTTCATGGACTTACGTGCTCCACCTGCCCGAAGCATGCTGGTTTTGAGGCGCCAGTCAGCCGCCTTCGCCATTTCTCCTGTTAGTAGAAGCAGTTACGCCGAGTCACACAGGACCACGCGTGCAGGCCAGGAGCTGGACTTGGTTGTCAGAGGCTATATGAGACCCGTCCCATTGAAGCATTTTGGGATTGGAAGCATAACCCCAAAACCGCCCTGGATTCGACAACCTTGGAACCTAATAACGCGATATTCTATAGTAAATCTATATGTGAATTATCAGAATATACTGGATTGGAAACGAGAATACAGAGCTAACAAACGTTGATAATGAACACAATTATTGAGTGCATTGAAATAGTAGTTAAATCTGGTAAGACAAATCACAACTACGCAGATGTGATTACTATAAAACGATCGTTGTGTTTTTTTGTTTCAATTCTTGACTTTAATTGGCAGATAAAAACTTACACACATGATCCGATTTATGGTTTTCTATTAACAAATTGATGAAAAAATTGTCAATAAAACAAAGAAGTTCAATAAATGTGCCAAAATATTGATTTGCATGAATTTCTATCGCATACACCCTGCGACCTGTGTCATGGTGTTTGCACTTCTCTGGTAGGGACAGTAAGATCAGGATCCACATGCGCATGAAACAGTGGAGGAATAGTAAACGAGGAGCGCTTGTATGCCACTGTTGGATAAGGCTGGTGAGATCAACCTGTTCAATCACCTGTGTGTAAACACATGTTTAATGGGATTAAACCCATAGCCATGAACCAAAATATTCATTTGCATGCTTCAACGTTACACACACCCCACGACCGGTTTCGTGCTGTTCGCACTCATCAGGTAGGGACCGTGAAATGAGCATCCGCATGCGCTTGAAACAGTGGAGGAATAATAAAGAAGGAGCGCTTGTATGCCACTGTTGGATAAGGCTGGTAAGACCAACCTGTTCAATCATTTGTGTGCAAACACATGTTTAATGGGGTTATACCCAAAGTCATGAACCAAAATATTCATTTGCAAGCATTTCCATTTACCCCGCGACCGGCTTCGTGCTGTTTGCACTCATCAGGTAAGGACAGTAAGATCAAGTGTTGATTCAAGCGCATGCGGATCCTGATCTTACCGTTCCAACCTGATGAATGCAAACAGCACGAAACCGGTCGTGTGGTGTGTGTAATGGAAATGCATGCAAATGAACATTTTCGTTCATGGCTATGGATTTAACCCAGTTAAACATGTGTCTCGACACATGTGATTGAACAGGTTGGTCGTACCAGCCTTATCCAACAGTGGCATACAAGCGCTACTTGTTTACCATTCCTCCACTCTTTCAAGCGCATGCGGATCCTGATCTTACTGTCCCTACCTGATGAGTGCAAACAGCACGAAACCGGTCGTTTGGTGTGTGTCATGGAAATGCGTGCAGCTAAATATTTTGGTTCATGGCTATGGGTTTAACCCCATTAAACATGTGTTTGGACACATGTGATTGAACAGTTTGATCGTACCAGCCTTATACAACAGTTCAATAAATGTAGTTGTGGAACAATAGGAAATATCACGTTTTAGCGTACCTTTAAATTTTCCGGCTAATCCATGTGACTCTGGATGTCTCTGCAAGTGTGTTCACTACGGAACATTTTCATGTTGACCTCAATGTTTGGCAACACGTTTAGCCTCACCGTCTACCGGGTACTCTGACCTTGCCGGTTGTATACCGTGGTCTGTATTTTACGTATCAAGTTTACCGGCTGCTTGTAGTATGCTAAGAAATTTGAGTGCAAACGGTTAGAGTTGTTTTTGGGTAACGTTTCACTTCTGGCACGGAATCTTCGTCAGACCAATGGTGATAGTCAGGACAGGGAACATGATTAAATAGTAGTCAACCCACCACCACTTATTTGACCTTACCGCTAAACAGCCTATAGTACGCCTACAGTGTGTCGCGTCTCGTGGGAATGACCAGGATCAGTGGTCTATTTTCATCACAGTGTGTATCCACATCAATATGATAGATGTGAACACGGTCAAGGTCAGTTGACACAGCTGCCCACATACGTTAAAGTACATAACTAACGGGGCTAAGGCTATTTTTTGAACAAAAACAAAAATCTAATTAACTAGTAGGTATAAAGTGAATAAAAACAATTTACTTTCGATTCAGTGACGAGCGCCAGAATGTGGAGATTTCTGCTCCATCCACCTTATTGACCGCCAGTCGACCTGCCTTGGCAATTTCGACCGCATCCACATGTAGGCGTTCACTATACGGTTTAATACCGCGTCTCATTACTGCCACATTGTCTAGATCGACGCACACACACTGTGAGGAAAACGGACCACTGATCCTGGTCATTCCCGCGAATGGTGACACATTGTAGGCGTACTATAGGCTGTTTAGCGGTAAGGTCAAATAAGTGGTGGTGGGTTGACTAATACTTAATCATGTTCCTGTCCTGACTATCACCCTTGGTCTGACGAAGCTTCTGTGCCAGAAGTGAAACGTTACCCCAAAACAACTCTAACCGATTGCACTCAAATTTCTTTGCATTATGAATGCACGATCGGTCCCAAATATATTCCAATCGATTGCTGTTTAAAGTATGTTTCATTCCAAATAACAACTTTTTCTCTGCCAGTGTGTTCACTTCAGATCATTCTCATGTTAACCTCAACGGTTTGTAACACGCTTAGCCTCCCCATTCAACGGGTGCAATGACCTCGCTGGTTGTATGCCGTGGTCTGTACTTTTATTTAAGGTTATGTCTAAATCAAACGTAGGAGCAGCTGAAATCTCGTAGGCATGACCTGGATCAGTGGTTCATTTGTCTAACACTGCAAGTTTACATGGTGAAGGTCAGTTGACATTTTTGTCAACAATATTAAAAATACATTTAACAACAGAATGGAATCTTTATCGGCCTAAACAAGTTCTATTATCCATTTATATGGCAACAACAAATCAGAACACTTTCATTATTCTAAATAAACTACGAAAGTTGGAATCCGAATTAGACGAAATTCGGAAGAATAATTCTTTTGTTACTCAAGTTTGCAAAAGCTTTGCAACCATTGACTATCCTTTACAATGATAATTCAAACATCGATAAGGATATTCTTCAACGAACTAACAAGTTCGTTTAATCAATTTGTAGCGAAATTTATCAAAGAGACTTGAGATCCAAAAATCTTATACTATTTAATATAGATGACAGTTACTCTTTACACGATCTGCAAACAACCATCTGTTCCACTTACGGCTTCTCATTCGATTGCGCTTCGATTAAGCGCTTGAGGAAAATTAAGCCTACGAAGTGTTGCCCAATCTTATTACAACTCATTAACAATAGCCTTGCATCACACATCTTAGACCATAAAGATGTTTTCAAATCGATTCCCAGATTTAAGAATGTCTTTATTAAACCTGATCTCACGCCAATTTAACGGAGATTTAGGTACAATAAGCATACTGTGACTACTCAATTTTCTACCGTATCTTCAATCAATGGAATAGAAACGATGGAATTGGATGAGGTGCCACAAGAGTTAAATGCACCTCCAACTTCGCTTTCTTCAGTCAATAATTCACCACAGCCCATTATCCCATCCAAAATTATCCCATCTACTCAGTCTAGGAAAAGCACCATATTGCCCAAGCTTCGACAAACTAGCGCCTTATTGACCCACCAACTTCTAATATGAATTCTTCAAATTTTGACAATAGAAATACTCCTAACTTTAGTCGACGTATAATGCTTGATCTATTAGATCGGAACTTGTCGTGGCAATTCCATCGACCGAGTTCACAGTACCTTAGCCCATTTTTGAATTATTACAATCCATCACCGCATTTTTTAACCATAATAGCTGGTTGTAAATGACGAAATTTTTGTGGAAAATTCATTTTTATTTTCTGTTTGAACAATTGGATTCTTCTTAATTCTCAACAATTTTATCTTACATTGTTTTGTGTACATATTTTCTTTATCCGCTTTTATACCCCGTTTTGTTTTACTGAATTAGTTTATATTGCTTGGCTGCCATTAAATTCCACATATTTTTGCACGTATTATTCGGAGAAAACAGGGACGATTGTTCACCATTGTATTGGTAATTTTATTCCTTTGCATTTATCATTTGACAGTCTATCTTGTCAGCATTGGCTGAACTTATTGTTGTCATTTGGAACCTTTGAGCATTTTTGGCTCACAACATTTGTACAACCCGGTACATTTGAGGTTTATCCATTGTTATTGTCTATTAATCTTGTTAATAGAACCGTAGTAAACTCGAATCATTGTTTTGGATTTTCGAAATAAGAAACGGGTGGTCTACGCGTTAAACAACGACTTTAGTCGATACAGTTCTCAACTCGGTTTGTTCTATTTGGAGGAAAAGAAAATTGAATTGCTCAATTGGAAACGGTCAATTTGGATCGCCTGCATAATTGAACGAGGATCAACTTGAATCTTTGTGCCGCTATTCTATTTTGTTTCAATCTTGGTGACGTCCCTTGTTTTTCTGTGTTTTATATCTTTGTTTTTTGCATTAATTGATAATGCGTAAGTAATCGAAACGGTTGAAACCTACTGGGAAACATGTTGATAGTAATTGTAATGACACTGCTGGTTCCGCCTCACGTAGCTGTTGCATGTCGCCTTTAGGTAGTTCTAATTTAGAACCTAAACCTGAACAGTCTATGCGTGAGTTACAACAGGATTTAGTGATAGCGAAGAAAATGATAGCTCGCTTGTGCCGATCCAACGACAATCCGGTGTCTAATTTTCCTTTCGCTGATCGTCAACTTGAATCGGAAGTGGCCAAAGCGCCACAGAGAATCGTGAACGATTCTGCTTCACTGCCAAAGGTTGAGTTATCATCATTTGATGGTAATCCAGTGGACTATTGGAAATTTATAAGGCAGTTTGAATGCCATGTGGAATTAAAAACTAGTGATTCTGGTCAGCTTTTATTGTACCTCACATATTATTGCCGAGGTAAAGCTCGAAATGCGATTGACGCTTGCGTGATGTTGCCGCCTGAAGAAGGTTATAAAAGAGCACGCAGCATTCTAAAGGATATGTTTGGCCTACCTCATGTTGTTGCACGCTCGTTATTGAATGAGATGCTGAGTGAAGCAACACGGGTAAGAAGCACTTCCGATAGTCTGCCGAACCTCGCCTTGAGAATGGAAAATTGCAAAATTGCTTTGAAGCAAATGGGCTGTGAAGCAGATTTTAATTCTGCAACCACCTTGGAAAGGTTGTTAAGTGTTCACCTGTCGCCTTACAGCATCAGTGGGCTGATGCGGCGGATCAACTCAGCATGGATGGTCACGGAGTCACCTTCGAGCATCTGACACAATTTGTGTCACGGCGTGCACGTATCGCAAGGAGCAGATTTGGGCAGCTGCTTGAAACAACTAGCTTAAACACGTTTAATTAATAACCTCGTGCATACCCAAATGCGAGGAGTGGTTTCCAAACCACTGAGAAAAGAAACGTTTTTGCTACCACTAGTGATGTAAGGCCTAGCTTAGTGTGTTGCATTTGCCAGGCCTCTCATGAGTTGAAAAATTGTCCGAAATTTATTGAATCGGATGTCAAGTCACGCTGGGAAATCGTCGGGCGCAATTGTCTTTGCTTTGTATGTATGCGACCGTCACATGGCGCTGTGTCATGTAACTACAAGCCGTGGGGCACTGCCGAAAATAGCGGTAAACGACACCACACACTTCTACATTTCAACCACGATGCAGAGAAACCGTCTACGAATATTCATTGCAGCCATGCGGCAATTAGTGCCAAAGTGTTCTTAGGCTCTATACCCATCAAGATCGAGACTCCGACTGGGCTTATAAATGCTGTAGCCTTATTGGATAGTGGGTCTGATACCACTTTGATTCTCGAGGACTTTGTTGAGCAATACAAGATGCCTAATTGTCCTGCGCAAGTTTCGTTCACAACTTTGGGGCATCAACGTAAACTTTCTTGTGCCCGTGTAGCCTCCAAAATACACTCGTTTGACGTCAGTCAAGTAATCAATGTTGCAGAGGCTTGCACAGTGGAAACTTTGCCGCATGTATCGCAATGTTCGATAATGAACTTGAGTGTAAGGCCTGCATATTTAAAGGACGTTGATTTGGATGTGAGTGATCAGCCTGTGACTGTGCTGATAGGTTGTAATGTTCCTAAAGCACATTGGGCTTTGGAACAGCGATTAGGAGGCAGAGGCCATCCATTTGCAACGAAAACGTTATTGGATTGGATTTTGCAAGACCGAATGCCGAACCTCAGAGGACATCGTCTGTTTGAATACTTTTCTGGATAAAAAGTCAATTGATGAATGTAACAACCGTCAATGCAATGCAGAAATATCCGCAGATGGAAATAAACGAACGCGTGATGACAAAAAAGCATTGTCAACATTGTTACGAATGGGAGGTTTTCGCTTGACAAAGTGGATTTCCAATGACCGTATGTTACATGATGATGTGCCTGCGGATGACCGGGCATCTAATGTACGCGCCATTAGCCAAGATAAGCTACCGATGGAAAGAATGCTGGGTGTTAAATGGGATGCAGCCACAGACGAAGTTGCGTTTGATCTAAATCTTGCAAAACGCCCAACAACGAAACGAAGTTTATTGTCAGCAGTCATTAGTTTGTACGACCCACTTGGCTTGATGAGTCATTGGATATTCCATGGAAAAGAATCGCTACAACGTTGTTGCGGAAAACCTTTGGGTTGGAAGGATCTGATGTGTGATGATCTTCAGCTGGTGTGCGATAAGTGGATCAACAGCATGCATCCGATCAAAGATTTATGTGTTCAACGACGAATTAGCGAAGTAAATGAAAGTATGACATCCTTAAATCTACACGTCTTCAGTGATGCCTTTAAATCTGGCCATGGCGCTGTTGCATATGGACGTTCATATAGTGATTCAGTCATGTCGCCGGTTCACACTCTGTTTTCGAAATCTCGAGTGAATCCTTGGAAGACAGTATCGATTCCTAGGTTGTAATTGTCTGCAGCGGTTCTTGCGTTACGTATATATCTATTACCAAAATCCGCTTTTGGTGAACTTGTTAAAAACATTAACTTTTGGATTGATTCGATGACCGTTTTGTATTATATTACCAATCAAACTAGTCGTTTCTTAACGTTCGTAGCGAATCGCTTGACGTTCGTACACGAATACACGATACCATGCCAGTGGAGGCATGTTGGTACCCTATCTAATCCAGTTGCTGCTACGGAATTTTATCGATTACAATTCCGGGTGAATGACTCAGACTTTCTAATACAAACCATCGGTGTGTGGCCGGAAGTTGATAATCCACAGCGCACCGAGCAGGCTGAATTTAAGCGTGCCATTTGTAAAATAACGTCAATGGATTCGAAACGAGGAATAGACATCATTCGTCCTCGGTTATCTAGTTGGAAAAGGCTTTTACGCTCAATTTCGTGTCTGGATGAAACTCAAGAAGACGAATGCCCGGAGGCTGGCGTGGTGGCGCAAATAGGGCAAGCTCGAACTTCTTGATGGTCCAGGAGCAAAGCTGGAGGATGTGGTGAGTCTACGTTTGGCAAACGTTTTCTCTATAAAAAGCCACATATGTCCAGTGATAGCAATGCGATGTGGCGTGTGTGACTCGCCACTCAATAAAGTCACTTGCCGTTTGTCTTGCGTTTTTTGGGGTAAATATTGGAGAAGTTGGGTAGGGAGGTGGAACCAATCAGTTAGTTTCATTCAGAACACCAGGTTCAAAAGGAATTTGGCGGGAGGTGTAAATGACGAAATTTTTGTGTAAAATTCATTCTTATTTTCTGTTTGAACAATTGGATTCTTCTTAATTCTCAACAATTTTATCTTACATTGTTTTTGTGTACATATTTTCTTTATCCACTTTTATACCCCGTTTTGTTTTACTGAATTAGTTTATATTGCTTGGCTGCCATTAAATTCCACATATTTTTGCACGTATTATTTGGAGAAAACAGGGACGATTGTTCACCATTGTATTGGTAATTTTATTCCTTTGCATTTATCATTTGGCAGTCTATCTTGTCAGCATTGGCTGAACATATTGTTGTCATTCGGAACCTTTGAGCATTTTTGGCTCACATCATTTGTACAACCCGGTACAGTTGAGGTTTATTCATTGGTATTGTCTATTAATCTTGTTAATCGAACCGTAGTAAGCTCGAATCATTGTTTTGAATTGTCGAAATAAGAAACGGGTGGTCTACGCATCAAACAACGACTTTATTCGATACACTGGTCCCTTGACACCCATTGCCCATATTTAAACTCATTTCACACTTATTCTTCTATCTTCCCTTACTCAAACATGAGAAATTTTCCAATCCATCCACGAAAGTTTTCAACATGAACCAACCTGCGCCGCATAATAATCAATTACATAATAAACCATTCTCTAATCATGGCCACCCATCTCTTCAATTTATTCTTATTATTGCTCTATCCATAACTAAAGAGATATTACCTTTACGTGGAAATCTTCTTTTTAACCCCGCTGATATTATTCTAATAACTGAATCTTGGAAAAAAAGGAACAATCAGATTGTGAACTTTCGATTCCAAACCATCACATCATTAGGGAAGACCGCGTTTTAAAACGTGGAGTAGGATAACTTGTTTATGTTCATTTTAACCTCCAGGCAAACATCATCATTTTGACCTGCCTACACTTAACCGGGTTGAAAGTACTGATATAAATATTAATTCTCTTTCCAATGCTTTCAAACTATTAGGTTATACACAGTTTGTTGATAAACCAACGCGTAAGAACAATATTCTTGACCTTCTCGTCACTCCGAATATCACACCTTCTGGCTTGAACGTATCTCCATCATTTTTAACGGCGATCATAATATTATATCTTTCGAATTGAGTTGCAATAGTATAATGACTAGTGTTAGAAAAACACTATTAATTAGTCACCTAGACTGGAAAACCTTTTGAAAATCTCACTAAAAACAACGATTAACCTGAATTTTTCCTTTCTGATATTTTTAATGTAATCTCAGAAATCTTTAAGAATAAACTAGCTGAGTTACTACAGAAATCTACTACTAGACATGCTAAACGCTCCAAACTGAGTAAAGCAAATAAGTTAGAAAAGCGTTTTGCTTATTTGACTTCATGTGCTCGTAATAAGCATGACATCTCTTCTTTTCTGTGCGTACGAACTCTGAAACACTAGTACAAATTGTGAACCGCAAACTGATTACTGATGAGTGTATTGCTCTCAAATCCAGTGAAAAGCAGAAAGCATTATCTAAATTAATGAAAACTAGGACATCGGGAATTTCAGATAGCATTAACAAAACATACACAAAATCAACTTTTTAATGATTGCACAGTAGTAACTAAGCCTTTCTTGTATTTTTCAGTGCTTCGTATAATAACAAATCTTATCTAGAGGTCATCACACAACCTTCACGCAATACGTTAAACACCTTTACAATTAAACTCTCTGACATACGTAAATTTTGTAATCAAGTTGCAATCTCCTACAAACCTGACGAAACAGGTTTCGTACCAGCGATTTGCAAAATGGGATCTGAAGACTTCTTCTTACTACTTAATCTCTTTAATGCATCTATCAAATCAGGAACCTTCTCCTTAGAATGGAAACATTCAGTTTTTATTCCTCTCACCGCCTTGGTGAAGAGAAACCCTTTCAGTCACAGCTACAAATTCTGGGACCAAAGGACGGCTTGGAAAACATCGGACGTACATTCGCATACGACGAGGATACCAAAGAAAAATGAACCAACTTTGGCAGTGGTGGGCGCTCCATTAAGGCTTTCCACAGACAGAAATTCTGGACGCTCGATTGGCTTATCCCTCGGCGGCGCGATCGTCTAGGATATCCAAATTACAATAAGAAAAAACGCTTTGGCAGTGGTGGTTGCTTCTCTGCAGCTTTCCACCGAAAGAAATTCTGGACGCTCGATTGGCTCGTTAGGCACATACTGTCCTGTGCAAACTGAACTGAACTGAACTGATCATAAGTTCGGATCACTACAAACGGTTACCAATTATTGGCCCATTCATCACATACCGTTTATAGCTAGAATAGTTGAGAAGATTGTCATGCAGGCCACCCTGGCATACCTGACACCAAACTACTGCATATCAAATCAGCACGCATTTCTTAACAGATAATTGTACATCACTTGTCAACTACAATTTTTAAATTACGTAACACAATCACCAGATCAAGGCCTCAGAGTCAGAGTTGTATTCATTGATATTACTGAAGCCTTTTACAGGGTCCCGCCAAATCTACTCCGGCCAAATTATCTGCCGTAGGCATTACTGAAAACCTACTTGAATTTGTTCTAACATGTACAACGCCTGAGTTATTCTCCTTCTTTGAGCCTCTATTTGGAATAATTCGTACAAATTTTGGGTAATTTATTCTGTAAAGATGTATTTCTACTAGAGGGCGTCACCGTACGGCTACCAAAATTATTATAAATTCAGCCAAAAATTTATTAAGGAACGTCTAATTTATTCAGGATTTACCTCAATTCAGATCCGGCGATCAACTATTCAATTGGAGGCAAACAATGAACCGCGCGAAAAACCACAATAATGTGAAACTTAGTCAAATGTTCCCAATGTAAGACTGACAAGTCTCTGGAATAATCAGCCTCAGAAGAGTATCGCTTGCATGACGGTAGGTCCGTTCAAAATAGGTTGAACTGCCTCGTGGAAAGATTTTTTCCTGAATTCTTCACTCGAATTGCGTGTAACCTAGCGACTAATTTAACGTGAGTTTTTTAATATTTTAAGTTTTATACTCATTTTAATATGATCCGAAGAATTAAAACTGTGAAAAACACGAATAAACGAAAATTGCAATTTTAAGAACAAAGTTAGACTTTGTAGTGGATAACTATAACAGCAAAATGTTATAGTAAAAATGGACAAAGGAACAAACTGACGGAGAGTAAAAATCCAATGTCCAATGCAAATATTCACACACAAAATTATTCCAGCTCCGAACTCCGGTGTGTCGCATTGATCGGCAATTATAATTGGCGAAGCTGAAAAATGCGGCGACACGTCAATCTTGCTGCTAACAGTCGTGATTCACAAACATGCAGCCCGACAGCACCAGCGAACCAAGCAGAAGACAAACGCGCGCGAACAAAGTATATTGTCAATTAATCAGTATTTACAAAATGCGATACAGAGGATGAGTAACACCAACTCATTTAACGAACGAACGATCAATAGTAGATGAGTGATAAGGACAAGAAGGAATCGATAGATCGATATGGCAACATTGATTATCAGAACAAAATGATAATTTCTAAATTAATGGATAAAAATCGTACAAAAATAAGTATGTACAAGTCGCTGATTGAAGCAAGCATCGGCGGAAACGGAAATATATTTGAAAAAAAGTGAAATTACAAGTTGCTACAAATTCACAGCCACTGTTTCATATCGTTCGTACACCGAAACACGATATCAAAATACAGAATCACATAACGAGCATATAATATTTTTTGATTGAATACACAAATTCCTTTACAGCTGATCTATCACCGGTTTGAAGTTAAGAAACTGTCTACAATTTCCCAGATGTAGCTATAAATACATGCGTGTCGAATGGATGGTCTGGATAAATCTTGACTTATAATCGCATATAGCATACGCCGAGAATATCTAATGCCAAAAGAATCAACTTTAGCTGTAGTAGGAGACCCTTTGAAGCTTTTGACACTGCATTGGCTTATCAGCCATTTCATAACGACTCAGCTTAGAAGCGCGCGTATCCAGTGCCACTGTGTTGTACGCTAATGTGTGCAGCATAAGAAATAAGTGGTCTGAACTTTCTCTTCGTGTAGCCGAGCTACACCCGAGGGTTATAGCGCTGTCTGAAACCTGGCTGTCTGCGGTTGATGTTGTGCCAGCTAGTATCAGCGAACAGTATCTTGTCATCAGATGCGATAGACCTGGCGATAGAAGAGGCGGAGGCGTGGCTCTTTTCCTTGAATATGGTCTGCACAATACGGGCCCAGGGTTATCACTCGCTATTGAAAATGTCCAAGTTGTTACTAGTGTCCTGACTTGCTACAAGTCAGCACTAGCGATTGCTTGTGTTTACGTCACGCCCTGTGCAACCATACAGGAGTTTACACAGCTTATTGAGACACTCGACGGTTTGTTTCACTCAGCTCACAGTGTACTTATCTTGGGTGATTTCAACCTCCCAGACATAGATTGGCCTGTCCCCACTGGTCTAGTCACCCAGCAATCTGACACCTTTCTCGAATGGCTCCATAATCATGCGCTGCACCAGCATGTCAATGATCCTACAAGGTTTCGCCATGGATGCACTCCATCCACTCTTGACTTGGTATTGTCGTCCCAGCTAGAAGCCATCAGTCATTTAAAGTACCTACCGCCGCTCGGCAAAAGTGATCACGTAATGATAAGCTTCGAAGCGATATTGCGTTTTCGCAAACCTTTCTCTCGTCCTAGACGCAATTTTAGGCGTGTAGACTGGGGTTTACTCTTGCAGACTTCAAAATCTTCCCTTCAGTTATCTAGCGATTCAAATGTAAATGAAAACTGGGATAGAATTTCTAAGTATCTAAACGAGTTACAAGACAAGCACGCTCCGCTGCAGTGTGTGAGAAGGCATCGAAGGCCACCCTGGTGGTCTCCTCGAGTCCGTAGGTCTACCCGTAAACGGGATCGTCTATGGCGGCAATATAAGCTATCCCTTACTTCTGGTTCTTGGGCCCGCTACAAAACCGCTCGGAATGCCTGTGTTAAATTACAACGTGTGCTCAAACAGGATTTTGAGTTATCTCTAGCTAGGGATGCTAAATCCAACCCGAAAAGGTTTTATAGCTACGCACAGTCAAAAGGAAAAACTAGGGAAAACATAGGGGATTTGAAACTGGAGGACGGAAAAGTTGCCGATACCGACCTGTCTAAGGCGACTGCCTTCTCAGGGTTTTTCAGTAGCGTTCAACGACGGGATAATTCTTCAAACGCACCGTCAGGTCTGCTTAACCTGACACCTGGTGTCCATGTATTAGATGAGTTGTCCTTCAATGAGACTGAGGTGTTTGACGCACTTATCCATGTTCGGGTCAACAAATCTGAGGGACCGGACGGCATCTACTCAATTATGCTTAAAAATCTTGCCTCAGTGCTTGCCGAACCGTTTTGCCAGCTCTTTAATTCATGCCTGCAACCAGGAGTTGTTTCCAGTAAGTGGAGGGAAGCCATAGTCGTGCCAATACACAAGGGTGGTTGCAGGTCAACTGTTGGTAACTATAGACCGGTCAGCCTGACCAGCACCGTCTCGAAAATAATGGAAAAACTGCTGCGTGATAAAATCTGTCAGCATCTTTGTCGGCATTCTCTGTTGAGTGTAACTCAGCATGGATTTCTTAAGGGTAGATCCTGCCTGACTAACCTCCTTAGCTTTCTCAATACTGCCACTAAAAGGATGGATGAAGGGAAGCCTGTCGAAGCCCTCTACCTAGTCTTCAACAAGGCTTTCGATTCCGTAAATCACCGCCTTCTAGAGATTAAGCTTGCAGCAAAAGGCATACGGGGTAGTCTACTTGCTTGGATAAAGGCCTTCCTTACAGGTAGGACATTCCGAGTGAGAGTAGGATCTACGCTGTCGAATCAAATCGACGTGATCAGTGGTGTACCCCAAGGTTCTGTACTTGGCCCTCTTCTATTCCTGATTTTCATCGATGACTTGTCCTCTGAATTGGAGTGCCCATGCATCATTTTCGCGGATGATGTGAAATTCATCGGATCAACGGATGAAGATACCTTGAGCGGGTCATAAACCGGTCATACAAGTGGGATCTCCCACTGAACCTATATAAGAGCCAACTCTTGTCATCACTGGTTGATAAGATTTCGGTCCAGGTGGCGGGGAATTCCCTCAGTGTTAACGCCAAACAGTGTGTTAAGGATTTGGGTGTACTGGTTAGGGCTGACTTGAAATGGGAGGACCAATGTGCCGCTGCGGCTCAGCGTGCACGCAAGGTACTTTTTGGATGAAATCAGTGCTATTGAGCGAAAGACCCGATGTATTCCTGCCACTTTACAAGGCATTAGTTCGGCCGCATCTTGAATACTGTGTTCAGGCGTGGTGTCCTCACTACAAAAAGGACACCCTTCGACTTGAAAGCGTACGCTGTGCGCCTAATGTCTCTCGATCTTTTCTCCCTTAGGCGCCGTCGCTTAAGAGGTGACTTAATAGAAACCTTTAGGATCTTGAAGGGTTTGAGTGGCGTGCAAATGAACGACTTCTTCACCTTAAGCCCCGAGCTGGGCACCCGGGGCCACTCACTTAAAATTGCTAAGAAACGATGTCGGCTAGACTCCAGGAAACACATTTTCAGCCTCAGGGTTGTTAACTTCTGGAACATTCTTCCAGAAGAACTTATATCCTGCAGTACCGTGTCTAGTTTTGAGCAGGGTTTGGACCGCAACTGGGATAAGTTGTTTCCTGAATACTCTCCTTAATTGCTATACAAGCTTAGGTTTTTCATTTTTTAGCGTTATCCCGTAAATAAAATGAGGGCTAGAGTTCTCTGTGTTTTTTATTTTATTATACACAATGCTACTTCAGCTGACCTCTCACCGTGCTAGTGAAGAGAAACTGCTTTTTCTTTTTCCAGCATCGGCTATAACGCGGTGCTTCCTACGTTGAACCCGGATAATCTCTTGGTTTCGCGATCGGCGAAGATTTCAAATAGACAAAAAGAATAAACGTTTTGACAGTGGTGGGTGCTTCTCTGCAGCTTTCCACTGAAAGAAATTCTGGACGCTCGATTGGCTTGTTAGCCACATACTGTCCTGTGCAAACTGAACTGAACTGAACTGTAAATTCCTGTAAATTCCTGTAAATTCATCCCCATCCCATTCCACTTTATGTGACATCGAATTTACACCCACAGTTATATATCATAAACTAAAAAACTTACGACCCACCAGTTCCGCTGGACCAGACGGTTTCCATCCCCGAACCCTACGCGAATGTGCCTCCTCTCTCTGTTATCCCCTGGCTAATCTTTTCACGCACCTTTTTGCTAACGGCTGTGTCCCACTTGACTGGAAGTGTGGATCTATCTCTCCCATCTATAAAAGCGGCTCTCGGTCTCTCGTGTCTAATTACCGACCGATAACATTACTCTCTGTTATATCGAAACTTATGGAATCTATTATCAGTGACTCTCTGATCCAGTTCATTGAAGGACTACACCTTCTGTCTGATTCGCAACACGGTTTCCGTCCCCGGAGATCATGTGTGACAAACCTGATGCTCGCACGTGACCACTGGACATCCGAAGTCGACAAAGGACGAGAGATTCACCTAGTATACTTAGATTTCTCGAAAGCTTTCGACAGAGTCAACCATCGAATCTTGCTCCGCAAATTATGTTCTCTAGGGATTGCAGGTCAGTTGCTTCAGTGGCTTGAGAGTTATTTATCAGATCGCCGCGCATGCGTCCGCGTCGATGGATGCCTCTCTTCAAGTTTCAGCATTTCCAGCGGTGTCCCTCAAGGCTCTGTACTCGGGCCAACCCTATTCCTATCCTTCATTGATGATGTCGTTCAAGCCATTGATTCCCACACGCTCATGTATGCCGACGACATGAAACTCTGGAGAGTCATCACATGTCAACACGACATCGATCAACTACAGGACGACCTCAATTCGCTTTATGTGTGGTCACTCGAAAATTGCTTACCGTTCAATACAGAGAAATGCCGCGTCCTTTCAACGCGTGCAAACTCTAGCCCAAGCTATTACCTGGGATTACACCCAATTGAGACGACTTCCTCAGAAAGGACTTAGGCATTATCGTGCAGTCCAACATGTCAGTCTCGGCGACGTGCCTGAGAGCAGCCAATAAAGCAAACGCCATGCTTGGTCTTCTCAAACGTGTTTTTCGCAGATTTGAACCTCAATGTTTGTCGCTTTTGCTCAAAACATTCATCCGTCCACATCTCGAATACGCCGTTCAAGTTTGGTGCCCGTGGTTACTGAAGGACCAAAGACTTCTTGAGGCTCCCCAGCGACGCGCCACAAAACTTGTCAGAGGTCTGGCTTCGTATGCTTATCCTGAATGTCTTCGCTCCCTCAATCTCTTTTCAGTGAAATACAGAAGGCTCCGTGGTGACCTCATTCTCACCTACCAAATCCTCTCATCCACTGATCACCCTTGTAAATACATTCTCGTCTTTAATCGTGAAACTTCACATCTTCGTGGCCATTCACTCAAACTTTCATATCAACACTCACGCCTCAACTGTCGCAGGCATTTCTTTTCCCTCCGGATATGTACTCACTGGAATAGTCTACCCCAGGAAGTCGTATCCGCAACGTCCGTAGAGGTTTTTAAACGGAGTCTGGACGCTCATTTAAATGATCTCCACAACGACATACCTTGAGGCCTTGTCTGTCCGATTGCTGTTGTTCTCGGATCAGCACTGATCCACTACACCGCATCGCGTACTAGCTTCATTTTTTCAGGTCTAACGCCACCCCGATGCCTCCGTATTCTCCTGCTACCGCCTCGCAATATAAGGAAGGCGCAATTCCAAAGCGAGTGTGGCCCGCTATAAGGCCTCCCCGTCCCCGAACAGATGACACTCACAATTTTATTTCCACCACACTGTACATACTAACCTGTGGTTATTTTTAAGCTATGCTTTTACACCACAATAAACCATTGAACCATTGAACCATTGAACTGAATAACGAGGTGATTCCCGATCGTCGATGATATCCAGTGCACAATGAGAAAAAACGTTTTGGCAGTGGTGGTTGCTACTCTGCAGCTTTTCACCGAAATTAATTCTAATCGCTCGATTAGCTCGGTGACCACTTACTGTCCTGTGCGACTGAACTGAACTGAACTGATCTACTGAACTTACTGAGAATTTTTCAAACAAGCCGTTATTCAAGGTTACATGGGACTTTTGAAACTAACCAGAATTGGTTACCTGTCCTATTTTTGAATGTTTCATCGCTAAACCCTGGCAATTTTTATCATCTTTGTGCTAAAAAGACCATAAATGCATTACAAAACAGTTCTCAGGTTCACTTTGTGTTTTAGTGCAATTCTTTTATCTGCTACAATATCTACAGCATCAGTCTGTTCTTCTGTGTCGCCAACCCGGTCTTTACTCTCTCTTTCTATATTTGAAAATCATTTAAATCAATCTATTTTACAGTCTTGCCCTGGCGGAACGAAATACTTGGAAATTGTTGCTTCAGACTTGACTACTCGATTCCTTTCAAACGATATCTTCCATGGCTCTCACGTTCCACTTATCACTACCTTGATTATCAAGGTGAAGAAGCTGTATATTGTTAACGAAAAATTCGTTCCATTTTTGGATTCGAAATTGAGCACCATCAGTTTAGCTGGTTGTGGTGTCACCTCACTGCCATTTGGTCTTTTCCGCCATCTACCGGTTTTAAAACAAATCGATTTAAGCTCCAATTATATTAGTTCTCTACCTCCAGATCTATTACTATACTCACCTCTGGTCACTCACGTAAATCTGTCATCAAATCGACTCAAAATGCTCCCATTTTTCAAACTTGGAACTCCTCAAGCCAATCTATCTATCGACGTATCCGGGAATCCTATCGAATGTAACTGTGCTAACGTGTTGTTGTCAGAACATATTAAATTTTTCGGGGATCCCGCTTGTAGTGCAAACTCAATTTCTTGCAACACTCCTCCTATTCAACTGACAGTGAACGTTACCGATCCCGAGGTGGATACATATATTGTTCCAATTTTGGCCAGCCAATCTCTTTCCATAAGCTGTCGAGCTTCTTCCCAACAACCTATCCAGCTATTTTGGATCTCTCCCATCGGAATAATTCCTCCAAACCCAGAACTCTCGTTGTTCAATATCTCTTATCAAGTTCAACCTATATTGGAACCGACTGTCATTAACTCCATACAAGGTAATTCGGAATCGAATATCTTCATCAGTAATGTTCGCGGACATCTTGCCGGTGACTGGTATTGTGTTGCTAAATCAAACGTGGATATTGTGGTTTCCAAGCCACTTCAAATTGACGTCAGATCAAGTATGTATCATTCGCATGTATATTACATTTCCTTGTGTTACGGTTATGGTGGAATGATCGTTCTGCTAATGATAGGTATTATCGGTGGTACCATTCGTTACTGTAGTGAAACCCGTTGCCTTAGACGTCCTCAGCCGCCCTTTGCTTATGGCGGTAAAGCCTTCATTGGAGTCATCCCTGTACCAGAAGTAGACGATGAGGAAATATCAGAGAAATTTATCGATGATAAAGTTGGCTATATTTCAGAATCATCTGTCCGTTACATATCAGCTAAACCCATATGTGCAATTTGTTCAAGACCTCCCACCTACTGGTTTTGCCAGAAATGCACAAGTGTTCATTTTGCGGAGTCGATTTTAACAAAAACTGAGCAATCACTGACAGATCCAGAACTTCCTATTGGTGTCCTATCCTCTGAAGGTGAAATCAAACTTCACGATCACAATTTACCCTCAACGTTATCTAGTGTTACCGCCGTTCCACGGTCTGTATTGCAAAATGGAACGGATCCCCATCAGCCACTTATGCAAAATGCGATCAATTTAACTGATAATATGGAATTTCCTAACTCACAGAGAGATTTGTGTGACAGCTGCCGATTTTCTGACGTCATATACGTTCGATCCGGTAATTGTGTCATCAAAGTTGTGCAAATGAGTGACAACACTCTCGAGGATGGCGGTGATAATGTATTAATCCAAACTAGTTCGATAAAAGAAGCTATTTGTATGCATTCAAAGCCGCGAACCAATAAAGCTGATGTAAAGTTAATAGTGTCCAATGAAAAGCTTGCAGAAGAGTATCGCAGTGCTCTCGAAGATCTCGCCCGTGCCGTTGAAAGTCCAGATATTGCTTGTTTCCGTGAACATTTAGAAGAATTCCGAAGCAGGCTTCGCCGTGATGTTGGCCATGGTGTTAAAGTTTTACGTGGGGAATTTCAAGATTTTCGTGCAAAATCTGCACGGGGCGTCGCGAATTTGAGAAATCAAAGCTCAATGGCCGCTCAAAGATTTCGTGCAGGAATTACTCATGGCGTAGAACACATGAGAGGAAGTATAAAAAGTGTCGCAGAATTATGTGGAGCCTCTGGTACGATTGGTCAAACAATTTCTGTGGTTAGTGTCTATGTCGATGAGACAGATCAAGTGAAAAAGCAGAAAGTCATTTCTGATTTCGTTTTTTAATTTTGTCACATGTTTGCAATTTTCATTATGGATGAATTTCATCCCTTCAAAATCACAAAATTTGCCCAGGATCCTATTTTGGACCGTCCACTGATCTCTTTCTTGTCTTGGTTGATTTTCAGACGTAGACCAGACTTGTATCTATATGAGAGTAGTTAATATAACGTTTTATTACATTTTCGAGTTTTAGTTCAAGCCACCGATCTTTGGTAAGATTGAAATTCAAAACGTATTAAAGTTCTTAAAGGACATGATGATTATCATTTGTATTAATTGCAAATCGCATACTTTGCAGCAATTCCAGCTCTGTTAAAGCGATACTTTTATTGGGTCCCCGGGTCAACTGGATGTGCACATGTATAAAAGCACAAGCCTGATCCAGGCAAAGTGCCGCACAGTCAGAGACTGCACGTGGGCTAAGATACTGCCAGGTTGCCCAGGCCTAGACAGATATGGGGAAGGAAAAATAACAGGAAATGATCATCATCATCATCATCATGAAGCACAAGTCTGGAGCCAGACAAAGTGCTAAGCAGATAAGCAAGCGCGTGGTAAAGGGAACGCAGGCAAGCGGAATACGCAAAAGCAAATGCACAAAAAAGCAGCTTGTTTTTGTAGTTTCACTGCATGCGATTTTTGGGTTTTTGTTTTGTTTTTGTTTTTTTGTTTCTTATGTAAAATAATACCGAATAAAAAATTATGACACACATAATAAAATACACTGGCGCCACTGACTTCGGTTTGTAGCCATATCGCGTAAGGTTTCCAGCCAACTATTAGGTGGAGCTTTGGACCCCACCCAGGCAAACGAATACGCCCAACTGAGCCTAGCGCTACGGTGAGTTTCTTCATCCCAACGCGCCACGTCATGGACTGGCCACCCGATCTTTTCTCCCAGCTTTTCTCAGGCTCTGTGAATAAAGCGCGGTACGGTAAACGGTGAGTAGGCATTCTTAATACATGTTCCAACCATCGCAAGCGAGCAAGCATCAGCATTTCTCTCAGTCCGTGGCCACCTGGTCCTAACACCCGCTTGCAGACATTTATATTTGTAATACGATGCTGCCACAGGAAATGATAATGAGACTCCAGCCTGTTTCAGCATGAAGCTCACTACCTCTGTCTATATATGGGCGACCAGACTGTATCCCAGCCCACATACCACCATAACAATCACACAACATAAATTCCATAGTGCATCGTCCGTCACACACGATAAATCGGGTCGCCTTACCTGCTTCATACACCAGGGCGGGTATCGAAAACAAGCTACAGCTGACCCTACTCTTCAATCTTTTCTGTTCTCGCTCCTTCCACACTTTTTATTTTTTATCCTTTAGCGTCCAGGATGATAAGTGGCTGATCGGAACCTTTTCGAAGCTTAACATATCTTAAACACAAAACTCAGTTTATAAAACCGCGCACGTCTGCATTCATAGGTGCCAAAAATGTACGGACGCCACGTCAATCAGACCAGCAAGCTGTTCTTACCCTTTGCCTAGGTTCGTTGTCTGTCGACATTTTTTGCTTGTCAGAGACAAGACTTTATGATCCCTCTACGATAATCAAATTGACTATACCAACTCTTTCCAACAACTACTTTTTGCGCTGCTCAGGTTACTCTTTTGCTTCCTCAGGGCAAGCGTGTGTGGGTATAGTTCTGAGTTTGCAATCAGAATGCTCACTTTTAGACTGGATTCCCGTCAATAGCTGGATGTGTACCGTCCGACTAGCTACTTCTATCAACACTACTTCCCAAACTCAAAGTAAGCGCTGCTTGTTCGTAATTACCACTTATGCTCCGACTAATAGTAGCACTGATGTCAGCAAAGATATCTTCTAAAACGAACTTTGTGTACTCTTACGACGCGTAAAGAGTTCTGATATCAATATTCTTGCTGGGTATATGAATGCACAAATTGGTCGCCAAAATGATACTTAGTCACAACTCAGTGGTTCATTTAATCTCGATGCGCATCTGATAGATAATGGTGAACGGGTTGAAGAAGAAGAAAAATGGCTTTTTTCACCTATGTGCACTGCACAGACTATTTATTAGCATCACTTCGTTTAGACATAAAAAGCGGCAGTGTGCAACTTGGCGTCCGCCTAACGATGATCAGCCATGTGCATGAAATGACCATCTCGCCATCCGCGCTAGATGGAGATACTGCATTGAAGACTGTCGCTTTTTCTGGAACACTAGCTTGGATTCTGATCACGCGCAGTGCAGTATTACAGTACATCTTCATTCTGCAGCTAATACGATACTATATTGATTTGCCACCGGTAGTGAGCTGAGTTCGAAAACACGCCGGAGTTTCACTGTCATTTCTTTTTTCATTTGCCATATCTATCTAGGCCTGGGCAACCTGACAGTGTTTTAGTCCAATTGCAGTCTATGACCTTGCGGCACTTCGTCTGGATCAGACATGTGATTTCATTCATTCACTCAATGCCTAACTGATATGCCTGCGGAAACACACTTGAATCTCGCTACCATCATCATCATCAAAGACAGCAATACACCGGTAGCACGTACCGAATGCTTGACTGCCATACAACCATGAAAAAGTAAAATCCTAAAAGATGGTTAAGGGCGGGACTTAAATTGCTACGGCTTCTATAGAAGAGTAAGCACAAACAAACTGAGGAGAGGTGCCTGCACCTCGAATGGAACATACATTCAAACAAGTTTCGTGAACGAGTAGAGCGACATCAGCACGGCAGCTTCCTTGCGGCTTTCACTGTCATGCATCATAAAAAGCTTTTCTCGTCACTCCGCTTGACAACATACAAGGTTACGCAAACACTCCAAGAATATGCTTAGTGCAAGACCGCTATTGAACACGGTTTCGGGACATATCCTGAAGCGTAATTAACCACTGCGATATGTGATCGCGGGGACACCAGCCTGGAAGACGCGCTGCGCCTACTTTTGAAAGGTTACTAGTAAGGGTTTTTAACTACCTATGCCATGTGACGGTTTGACCACCCCGAGATTTACGCTAATCAGGATGTGGCGTCGCAAAAAGAATCTGTTTCTAGGCTTGAGCAAATGTACAGTAAGAAGAAGAAGAAAGAAGAAAAATGGCTTTATTCGAGTACAGCGAATTTTCAGCTTGGCTCACGTGCAATCTCTGATTATGCGGCACTTTGTCGGGATCAGACTTGCGGTTTCATTCATACATGACATTGCGCAATGCGGTAAAAATCGCGTTCGATTTCTGTGTGATATTGTCAGATACCGCAACAGAAAGATTATGTTCAAGCTTCCAGTGTAAACTTGCTGAATATTAGGTTCTGAAAGTTTATCAATTGGTAGGCGTGTCGTGTATGTAGTATGTACCTTGTGCTACAAGGCAGGCTCGGCGAACACCAATCACGACCTCCCTTTTCTTGGCTACATCATTATTTTACGTATTATGGTTCAATATTGCTATTATTTCTTGCTGAACACCGAGATGGATCAGTGGTTTGGCAGAGCAAATGCCATCTTGTCCGTGTTGAGCTGCCGTGGTGTAGTTAAAGATCGACCATTGACGCAAGGTATAAACGGGATCTGGATGCATTCCATATAGTGAGCATTTATCGCATATTGAACATTTCATCATCACAATCAACAACATCAATATTACACCGGTGGCGACTATCGGATAGGTGGGACGTATATGTTTGAGGAATCTTCAGAAGAGTAAACACAAACAAAATGGAACAATCAGCTAATCAAGTATCGTCAACGAGTGCACTGACATCAGCACAGCGGCTTCCTCGCTGATTCCACTGCCACACATAACAATCTTAATGGAAGACCACTGCTGAAACGGTTTCGAATCATCCGTGAGCGTAATTTGCCGTTGTAATATGGAATTGTTGGGACCACAGCCCAGAAGATGGATTGCACTAACTTTAGGATGTTTGATGTGATGTGAAATCACAAGCCTGATCAAGGCAAAGTGCCGCACAATCAGAGATTGCACATGGGCGAGATACTGTCAGGTTGTCCATGCCTAGACAGATATGACAAAAGTAGTAGAAATTGCAGTGAGACTCCAGCGTGTTTCAGCATGCAGCTCACTACCGGTGGCCAATCAATTTCGCACAATGTTAGCCGCACAGCACAGAAATACTGCACTATTGCACATCCGTCCACGTGCACATCGGTGCAGGTTAGAAAGAATCCGTTTCAGAAGTCACTGGTCCGGTATCCGCAAAATCTGTGCATGTTGCTCTTCATCTCTATATTACTATTGCTATTGAGGATCTAATTACAGATAGTATGTTTTTGTATATGGGATGGTAACAAACAGCTCTCACTATGCTATGGAGTCAGCGGTTGTGGAGTGCTTGATGATTTTGGATATGCTTTTTAGATAAAGTTTCGCGCCAATATAGTTCTACAACCCAAAGTGTTGCTCTCTAGAATACCGGTGTTTCATAGTTACAGCTTTTTCGGGGGTCAGAGGTAACCAATGTTGCGGGATGCTGCTATCGCCATTGAAATGCCCGTCAAAAACTCGTGATCTAATGATGCTGAATTATTGATAAAAATACCAAGTTAAAGGAAACGACCTACAGTTTCATGTGTCTGATTACCTGAACGTTGTGTTATAAACCGATATCCTGCTGCGGAATATTACAATTAGAAGGTGCAAAACGCGTTGTGTATGCTGTGACAATATATACATATATATAGCTTGATTAGTATGAATTTTACGCCTGTATACTTACCAAAAGCTGTACTTTCATCAGCACAGCCAAATAAAGAACCTTAATTCCTGGCAGTGGACGAATTCGGAAAGTTGGGATGCCTCCACTAAATAATTTCATAATGGCATCAATTATAATGTTGAATAAAAAGCGATAAATGGGACACCACTTGTTTAAAATTTCTGCGAAAGCTTGTTGTTAGCCCTAACATATTCAGCTTTGCGAGTCTAAAGTACTCGCTGTATGTTGATAAAGATTTTCACCACACGATATTAAACAATACATTTTGATATACTAATCCAAATACCCTTTTGACGTCTGCCGCTAAGTATGCTGTACTTCTAATATCTGTCAGAGTAAAAACGTGGTCCACAGTCTTCACGAGGTATGATAACTGATTTTCCCCAACTCTGAGGTATGCGACATTGTCATCATCGTTGAACTCTGACGGATTGGTTCATACAATCACATCACACGAAGAATATCGACTTATGCGGTGATCAGAATTTAGTTACCATCCTTGCACAGAACAGGTTGTATGATATCAGGGTCGTGGGCCTTGAATCGTTCCATAGGTTCGATACATGATTTCATTTCTGCATCACTATGGTCGTATTCCGAAAGATCTACTCTACGGTGAGTTGCAATTAGAAAGTCGACCATTGGGCAGACCGCACTTGCGGTACAAAGATGTTTGCAAAAGAGCTATGAAAGCTCTTGACATTGACCCCGCAAGCTGGGAAGAACTTGCTCTTGACCGCTCACTTTGGAGGCATTGTGTAAAGCGTCGACTGCAAGCCGGGGAGGAGCAAATACAGCTCCTGGCTGCTGAACGCAGATCACGCCGCCGGCGTGCAACTGATGCAATACAACAGAGTTCTGACTATCGTTGCAAGCGCTGCGGGAGAGATTGTTTCTCCCGAATCGGACTGTTTAGTCATTCAAAAAGTTGCAAAACATGAAATTCATGCGATGCGATGTACATCCATGGTCGACATCGACCGACGGAGGCAACAACAACAACATGGGGATCTAAGATAACCGACCAAGAATAGTTCAACGTCAAATTGAGCTATAAAACGGTTGCATTGGGTCAGCTTAATTGTTCTTGAAAATGTTCGGTCCCGGTATCCGGTTTCACTCTTGCTTGACGCAGAATAACGGAGTTAGTATGGTATGGTATGAAAACACAAGCCTGATCCAGGCAAAGTGCCGCACAGTCAGAGACTGCACGTGGGCGATATTACTGTCAGGTTGCCCAGGCCTAGACAGATATGAGAAATAGAGAATATAGATGATAGTGAGACACCAGCGTGTTTCAGCATGCAGCTCACTACCCATGGCCAATCAATTTAGCACGGTGTTAGCAGCACAGCACAGAAGTACTGTACGATTGCACATCCGCGCAAGGTTGTCCTATCTGTTTCTTCGAATGCTGGCTGAAATAGTTTCTGACTGTTATTCGATTCCCACTTGCGGGCTTAGTATTGGAGAACTTTAGTTCTAACCCAGATCGCACAAAGGCTCAAAATCGGAACCCGAGTGGAAAACTTTGAGTTGGGTCCAATATTCTCGTCTAGTCTAACTGCGCATCTCCCGCCACTAAATCAGATCCAATTAATTAGCGAGGATTCCACACAATAATTTTTATAGACGGAGTAATTTATCATTAAGTAACCCACCCGAACATGAATTTTCAATTGAAATTTTCAGTTTTATATGATTCGCATCGTTTTTAGTAATCTTTTTTGAAGAACTATACTGGCAATTATAATTTCAACACTATAATTGGAAATCATGCAACCCAATTTGAAAGCATGTAACTTTCTGAACTCCACCTTCTTTACACACGAATGCATCCAAAGGTGTTTGGTTGTTCGTTAGAGTTGTTATAGCATTCGCTACGTAAGTATGGGCTGCATTACTGGTTAGATAGTAGATTCTCTTGAAGTGAGGCGAAAGTCTGTTTATCAGACCCGAATACCTGATACCTTTTCACGTTTTGCACAAGGAACTGAAAACAGCAGAGACACTGTTAATTTAAATGCACAGGGGATTCGCTGGCTATTAATTTTGTTATCAGTACCTGTTGAGAGGTTGGTATGAAAATCCCGTATGTCGTTGATTGATAACATCAGGATTGCTTATTTGCGTAGTTCAGATATGTTGCTTGCTTAAAATCAGTATTCATTCCAACGAAATCGTTCCGGTGAATGCACTACCATATGCTGTGGATTTGTAATCCTGAAACGAATGCATCCCTGATATCATTATCTTGATTTATTTGTGCTGTAACGAACCAGCCTTAAGCATTTGAAAAAAATGTCCAAATTTTGTGAATGTTCCTGCTTACATGGATATGGCGTGCAAGAATTCCGTTTCAAGTTTGTTAAAGTAAATTTCAAAACTACAATGACTGACGAATTAAGTTTGTAATGGATCGGTGATGGCAGTCTATCGCTAACGTTTCGCTTATGACACAAGCGTCGTCAGACCAATGGTGTCAGTACGAACAGAGAACAAGCTTTAATTCCATTCATTTGGTCAATCCTAAGCTTGTCAACAACAGCACAGGCCATGGTGATCGCTGCGCTCGTTAAGATAGACATGTGCGATTAATATCAATTGATGCACCGCCACACCTACATGCTGTATACTCCCCTAATTGTTTCGTTCTTGGCAGATGAGTGACATCTGCTGACAGATTAATTTCATTGTGTAATTAGTGCGCACACTACAGCTACAGCGGATAAACATTAACGTGCATGAACCCTAGTGTGCACACCGAATACGCAATCGAGCTAATCTGTCAGCTGATGTCATCCACCTGCCACGATCAAAGACATTATGGGATTAAACAACATGCAGGGGCAACGGCGTGTCAAGTGATATTAATCGCGTCTATCTTGACGAGCGCGGCGCCCAGCATGACTTGTGCATTTCTTAGCCAGCTCAGGATTGGCCAGGTGAATGGAATATATATATATATATATATATATATATATATATAATAGTATATCTATTATATATATATACTATTCTTATATATTATTATATCCATCTATATTCTACTGTATATCTCTCTATGCTTATATATGTCGTGCCGACATCGCTGAATTGCCTGATTCCGCGGAATGTCGCCATTTCGTTTCTGATTCCAAATCCAACGGAATAGGCAACGATTTGCTGAAAATGTGGAACTCATTTCTACCACTGCTGATTCCGTAGATTCAGCAGCCGATTCCGTGGATTCGGCAAGCTATGTTTTTACTGTATTTCAGCCTTTTTGTCCGTTATAAATTAGCGAGATTTTTATTTTTCGCTGATGAAGATGATGGTCAAAATGGAACAAACAATGTCGGGCGAATTCACTATAGGTTTATTAACCAGATAAATCGGTACAGACATAAATAAATAGTGGTACAATCATGAATTATAAAAGAAGTCTTTCCTTTTGTCACTATTTGTTCTTACATTTTACGTTCCAATGATGGCAATGGGAGTGGCACAATGTTCCGCTCTTCCTGCAACTACAGCGCCTGGAATCGCACTTTGCTGTGCAAGAACACTTTGCAAATCCTTGTCCCCCAGTGGCAGAATGAAGGGATGCAATCTTGCGAAATGACTGCATAATGTCGCTCGTTTCCGAAAGGCTCATCAGCTGACTATCTGCCTTCTGCAGCTGATTTCTAGAGAAAGCTGCCTCGATCATTCCATGTTTTGTTGCAACTTTGTACATTCCGCTGGCAGTAATGTCGTAAACCACTCCAATAATATTTCTACAGTCTAGTCGTCCACGATCGAATTCGGAAACCGGGAGTAAGACGCAGTCTCCCACGGATAGAGGATGCAGAATGGCGCTGCTCGCTTCAAGCATTTCTTTTCTGCTCTTTTCTTGTCCGCTTGTAGCCTTGTCACTGCATGCCCTTATCATCTGGATGTGCTTTGAGAAAACATCTGCAATACCTGTAGCTCTTTCTCCAGTTTCATCAACCTGATCTTGTTCCCCGGCAGCAACAGCTTGTTCCTCACAAGCCTGATCTTGTTCCCCGGCATCAACAGCTGGTTCATCAGCAGCTTCCATGCCATGGATCTCCCTGAGAGCCGCCTCCAGTTGTTCCTCTGTTGTTATGTGAGCGAGAACGCCTGCAGGTAAAACCGTTTTCTGCAATCCTAGTCTTGGTTTCTGTCCGAATAAAATCTCAAATGGAGACGTGTTTTGCAGGTTTCTGTGTGATGAGCTATTCTTTTGGAACTGCACGAAACGTAGGCCATCTGCCCAATTCGTTGTATTGTTATCGATTGTCCAAGCAATAAGCATCTGCTTTACATCAGCATTAGACCGCTCCACAGATCCCTGGCTTTGTGGGTGCCTCGCGCGCCCATGAACTAGCTGCAGGTTGGGCCACATGGATTTCATTTCTGAGACTACATCCGCCACAAATTCTCTACCGTTATCACTCTGAAGAATGCTGGGCGCACCCATGAATGTGAATATATCTATGAGGTGGTACGCCACTTCGGCAGCCCTTTTACTCGTTAATGGTTTCAGTACCAAGAACTTGGTGAAGTGATCCTGGTAATTTAATATCTGTACGAAATTTCCACTTGGTGTTGATTCCATATTGATCAAGTCAACTTGACCACGGTCACAGTAATTTCGTGACCGAATGGGTTTTACAACAATTCCTTTGTTCGGTAAGGGTTTCTTTCTTTGACATGTCTCGCATGCAGCCAAAAAGAGGGACACCATCTTCATTGGTATGTTTGCGTATTTGTCATCAAGAAATCTTTTGGTTTTTTTTCACCGCCATGACCAGTCGACACGTGAGCTTCGTAGATTATGTCGAAGAGCTCGTCCCGAACGGCAAGGTAGTGAAGTGGATCAGCTTCATTTTTTCGGCTCTGAAAGAATAAAAAGAAACAAGTTTACAGAGCTAATGAAACTGATTTTGCTAAGGATGATGCTGTTGTTGTTTTTGTTGTTGATGATGTTGATGGTGCCAACGACAACATCGATCGATGACAAAAATTTGTGTGTGAAAGAGTGCAAGAGAAATAAAGAGGCTTACCTTGACGATTTTCTTGACACCGCCAACTTCGACGACTGCAAATTTCTCCCGAAGATAGTAGAATAATTTGGATCGTTCACTGCCACACAAGGTTGCAAGCATTGAGGTGTATTCTTCTCGATTAGGCACTGTGAATTTAGACAGCTTTTCGCAGGCCACTGTTTCTTGAAACCGAGCCCGTTGGTTTGCTACATTCACTTCCATGATGCTGTCTCTGCAAGCACTGATGTAAAATGTATAATCACAAGCAATCAACAGCCTCTTAATAGTCTTTTGTGTGAGACACGTTTCCTGTGACCACAATGTTAATATTCCACTTGAAAATCTTTCATGCATTTCGGCAAATTGAAAATGCATTGAAAGCATAATCACAAGCAATCAACAGCCTTTAATAGACTGTTGTGTGAGACACGTTCCCTGTGACCACAATGTTAATATTCCACTTGAAAATCAATCATGCATTTCGGCAACTTGAAAATGCAGTGAAAATGAACTTCTGATATTAAATCTAAAGTGAATTCACATAAAAATCTCGCTAATTTATAACGGACAAAAAGGCTGAAATACAGTAAAAACATAGCTTGCCGATTCCGCAGAATCAGCTGCCGAATCCACGGAATCGGCTGCTGAATCTACGGAATCAGCAGTGGTAGAAATGAGTTCCACATTTTCAGCAAATCGTTGCCTATTCCGCGGAATCAGCAACGAAATGCCCATTCCGCGGAATCGGCAAACTGATTGCCGAATCCGCGGAATCGGCAATTCCGCGATTTCGGCACGACATATATATATATATATATATATATATATATATATATATATATATATTAAACAAATGCGGTCCGAGGACTGATCCTTGTGGGACACCAAGGGCAACTTTAATCGACTCACCTGTACTCCATAGGTGAGTAGTTTCGACGAAAATATTTCGTGATTGACGATCGAAATGTTTGAAAAATCGATAACAATTACGCCCACGGAGTTGCCGGCTTCCAGTAACTCAGACCAAGCTTCTTTTGCTAATAGAAAGTTTGTCGGGCAAGATCGTTTTTTCCTGAATCCATGCTATGCTTCGCAGAATAAATAACTGATCTCAAAGTGATTCCGCAAGGCATCAGCTATTATGGACTCCATTACTTTCGATAACACTGTTAATAAAGCTATCGGATGATAGTTTAATGGATTTTTTCTCCCGCCACCCTATTGGATCGGACTAATCAGGGCAGTTTTCCAAGTTTCTGACACTAAGTTCTGCTCGAACATCATCGTGAACACGTCAGACGTCGGCATTGCCAATTCGGAAGACAGATTATACAAAATGTTTGGCTGTATATAATCTATACCGGGTGAACCTGTTTTCTTCATCGTCATTAATTTTGTTTGAACAACGTTGAGGGGAAATTCAGAGTTTAAAGACTGTCCATGGGTCGACCGGCACGGATGTGCAATTGTGCAGCATTTCTGTGCTGTGCGGCTAACATCGTGCTAAATTGATTGGCCAACGGTAGTGAGCTGCATGCTGAAACACGCGGGAGTCTCACTACCATTTCTATTCTATTTCCTCCCTCATATCTGTCTAGGCATGGGCAACCTGACAGTAATATCGCCCACGTGCAGTCTCTGACTGTACGGCACTTTGCCTGGATCAGGCTTGTGCTTTCATACCATACCATACCATGGGTCGACACTTGTGAGATTACTGAAGCAAATTGTTGTCGGAAAACGTTTGCACAATCTTTGAATGATGTCACTAAAGCAGTAGCAGAGGCCAGTGGGGTATTCCCATTTTAACATTCCGGAGGTCGTTGACGTGTTTGTACAATGCTTTGGCATTCATAATGAATTTTTTCGACTAGACTGATTTGCTAATCTTTTCTGTCTTGTCGAATGAGGCAGACACACTTATTTCGCAATAACGTGTAGTTGCATCAAGTTAGCCCAGACGGATCGTCCAAGTATTTGTATCAGGCATTGTCACGCTTACACATCTATTTCCGAGTACTGCTTCTGAGAGGCTTTTTCGGACGCTGTTTGCTGGATATTATTTTCACGTTCGATGATAAACAATGATAATAGGAAGTTGGCTGTAAAATGTTTCCCAGATTCCCTTAGCTGATTTGAGTTCAAGGAAATCCCATCGATTTTCAGTAGTAAGAGCTCGAAGCAAGTCATAGTTCACAGTTGTATACGTTCGTTGAGTATTTCCTACTGGTTCGTATTGATACATATAATCAAATGTCATAACATTATGATCACTCAATCCGAGTGGAGCTGTATAGGAAACAGATTCTATCATGAGTTCTTCGTTTGTAAGTATGAAGTCCAAGGTAGATGATGTTTGTTTAGATCGAATTTGCGTTGGTTGTTGTACATGGTTGTAAAGAGGGGTGCAAGTCATTATTCCTTGAAGAAAGCTTTTGAATGAATCGTCACCTGTAATGTGTGTTGCAAGTGTCGGTACATTAAAATCACAGAGGTGGAGCGAATGTGAGTACCGTAAATACCCGCGTATAGGACGATACCATGTATAGGACGCAGGCATTGTGTAAAGCGTCGTCTGCAAGCCGGGGAGGAGCAAATACAGCTCTTGGCTGCTGAACGCAGATCACGCCACCGGCGTGCAACTGATGCAATACAACAGAGTTCTGACTATCGTTGCAAGCGCTGCGGGCGAGATTGTTTCTCCCGAATCGGACTGTTTGATCATTCAAAAAGTTGCAAAACATGAAATTCATGCGATGCGATGTACATCCATGGTCGACATCGACCGACGGAGAGCAACAACAACAACATGGGGATCTAAGATAACCGACCAAGAATAGTTCAACGTCAAATTGAGCTATAAAACGGTTGCATTGGGTCAGCTTAATTGTTCTTGAAAATGTTCGGTCCCGGTATCCGGTTTCACTCTTGCTTGACACAGAATAACGGAGTTAGTATGGTATGATATGAAAGCACAAGCCTGATCCAGGCAAAGTGCCGCACAGTCAGAGACTGCACGTGGGCGATATTACTGTCAGGTTGCCCAGGCCTAGACAGATATGAGAAATAGAGAATATAGATGGTAGTGAGACACCAGCGTGTTTCAGCTTGCAGCTCACTACCCATGGCCAATCAATTTAGCACGGTGTTAGCCGCACAGCACAGAAGTACTGTACGATTGCACATCCGCGCAAGGTTGTCCTATCTGTTTCTTCGAATGCTGGCTGAAATAGTTTCTGACTGTTATTCGATTCCCACTTGAGGGCTTAGTATTGGAGAACTTTAGTTCTAACCCAGATCGCACAAAGGCTCAAAATCGGAACCCGAGTGGAAAACTTTGAGTTGGGTCCAATATTCTCGTCTAGTCTAACTGCGCATCTCCCGCCACTAAATCAGATCCAATCAATTAGCGAGGATTCCACAATAATTTTTATATACGGAGTAATTTATCATTAAGTAACCCACCCGAACATGAATTTTCAATTGAAATTTTCAGTTTTAGATGATTCGCATCGTTTCTAGTAATTTTTTGAAGAACGATACTGGCAATTATAATTTCAACACTATAATTGGAAATCATGCAACCCAATTTGAAAGCATGTAACTTTCTGAACTCCACCTTCTTTACACACGAATGCATCCAAAGGTGTTTGGTTGTTCGTTAGAGTTGTTATAGCATTCGCTACGTAAGTATAGGCTGCATTACTGGTTAGATAGTAGATTCTCTTGAAGTGAGGCGAAAGTCTGTTTATCAGACCCGAATACCTGATACCTTTTCACGTTTTGCACAAGGAACTGAAAACAGCAGAGACACTGTTAATTTAAATGCACAGGGGATTCGCTGGCTATTAATTTTGTTATCAGTACCTGTTGAGAGGTTGGTATGAAAATCCCGTATGTCGTTGATTGATAACATCAGGATTGCTTATTTGCGTAGTTCAGATATGTTGCTTGCTTAAAATCAGTATTCATTCCAACGAAATCGTTCCGGTGAATGCACTACCATATGCTGTGGATTTGTTATCCTGAAACGAATGCATCCCTGATAGCATTATCTTGATTTATTTGTGCTGTAACGAACCAGCCTTAAGCATTTGAAAAAATGTCCAAATTTTGTGAATGTTCCTGCTCACATGGATATGGCGTGCAAGAATTCCGTTTCAAGTTTGTTAAAGTAAATTTCAAAACTACAATGACTGACGAATTAAGTTTGTAATGGATCGGTGATGGCAGTCTATCGCTAACGTTTCGCTTATGACACAAGCGTCGTCAGACCAATGGTGTCAGTACGAACAGAGAACAAGCTTTAATTCCATTCATTTGGTCAATCCTAAGCTTGTCAACAACAGCACAGGCCATGGTGATCGCTGCGCTCGTTAAGATAGACATGTGCGATTAATATCAATTGATGCACCGCCACACCTACATGCTGTATACTCCCCTAATTGTTTCGTTCTTGGCAGATGAGTGACATCTGCTGACAGATTAATTTCATTGTGTAATTAGTGCGCACACTACAGCTACAGCGGATAAACATTAACGTGCATGAACCCTAGTGTGCACACCGAATACGCAATCGAGCTAATCTGTCAGCTGATGTCATCCACCTGCCACGATCAAAGACATTATGGGATTAAACAACATGCAGGGGCAACGGCGTGTCAAGTGATATTAATCGCGTCTATCTTGACGAGCGCGGCGCCCAGCATGACTTGTGCATTTCTTAGCCAGCTCAGGATTGGCCAGGTGAATGGAATATATATATATATATATATATATATATATATATATATATATATATATATATATATATATATATATATATTAAACAAATGCGGTCCGAGGACTGATCCTTGTGGGACACCAAGGGCAACTTTAATCGACTCACCTGTACTCCATAGGTGAGTAGTTTCGACGAAAATATTTCGTGATTGACGATCGAAATGTTTGAAAAATCGATAACAATTACGCCCACGGAGTTGCCGGCTTCCAGTAACTCAGACCAAGCTTCTTTTGCTAATAGAAAGTTTGTCGGGCAAGATCGTTTTTTCCTGAATCCATGCTATGCTTCGCAGAATAAATAACTGATCTCAAAGTGATTCCGCAAGGCATCAGCTATTATGGACTCCATTACTTTCGATAACACTGTTAATAAAGCTATCGGATGATAGTTTAATGGATTTTTTCTCCCGCCACCCTATTGGATCGGACTAATCAGGGCAGTTTTCCAAGTTTCTGACACTAAGTTCTGCTCGAACATCATCGTGAACACGTCAGACGTCGGCATTGCCAATTCGGAAGACAGATTATACAAAATGTTTGGCTGTATATAATCTATACCGGGTGAACCTGTTTTCTTCATCGTCATTAATTTTGTTTGAACAACGTTGAGGGGAAATTCAGAGTTTAAAGACTGTCCATGGGTCGACCGGCACGGATGTGCAATTGTGCAGCATTTCTGTGCTGTGCGGCTAACATCGTGCTAAATTGATTGGCCAACGGTAGTGAGCTGCATGCTGAAACACGCGGGAGTCTCACTACCATTTCTATTCTATTTCCTCCCTCATATCTGTCTAGGCATGGGCAACCTGACAGTAATATCGCCCACGTGCAGTCTCTGACTGTACGGCACTTTGCCTGGATCAGGCTTGTGCTTTCATACCATACCATACCATGGGTCGACACTTGTGAGATTACTGAAGCAAATTGTTGTCGGAAAACGTTTGCACAATCTTTGAATGATGTCACTAAAGCAGTAGCAGAGGCCAGTGGGGTATTCCCATTTTAACATTCCGGAGGTCGTTGACGTGTTTGTACAATGCTTTGGCATTCATAATGAATTTTTTCGACTAGACTGATTTGCTAATCTTTTCTGTCTTGTCGAATGAGGCAGACACACTTATTTCGCAATAACGTGTAGTTGCATCAAGTTAGCCCAGACGGATCGTCCAAGTATTTGTATCAGGCATTGTCACGCTTACACATCTATTTCCGAGTACTGCTTCTGAGAGGCTTTTTCGGACGCTGTTTGCTGGATATTATTTTCACGTTCGATGATAAACAATGATAATAAGAAGTTGGCTGTAAAATGTTTCCCAGATTCCCTTAGCTGATATGAGTTCAAGGAAATCCCATCGATTTTCAGTAGTAAGAGCTCGAAGCAAGTCATAGTTCACAGTTGTATACGTTCGTTGAGTATTTCCTACTTATTATTTTATTATTATATTTGCACAATCTGATACAGATATAGTGCCGTTCAACATAAACAATGAGATGTACAAAGCGAGAAGGGGGGTACAAAGCGTTGTCATCGGCATCTTTGAACGTAGGCATGATACTAGCCGGTTGCCTACACCGAAGTAAGGGAGATTTCGTTTAGGGGGTCCCACCCCGAGCCTTTACCCACAAGGCAGTGGAGCGAGAGGTTCGCACCTATCGGTGGCCGGTGACCGACGAAGCGGTTCATACGCCCTTTTTTGGGAATTTCCAGTTCGGAGACCGATAACACCGTTGATAGGTTGGTGACTTCAGTTTTTGCCTGTGCACCATACAATGTCCTTGGATAGGACAAGGGGCAGTGACTTTTGGAGCGGCGAGTCACATCCGCCGTTAAGATAGACAGGTGCGATTAATATCATATATATATATATATAAGAGAGAGAGATCGCTAGACCTCTATAGGGCGCCATCGGCGATACAATTTAATGTTCACCTGTCGCCAATTTTGGTTGCTAGCGTAATTCCGTCGTGGTTATATGGCAGTCAAGTATTGTGTCAACTATATATGAGAGGATATTGGGGAGGGGGTGATGGAAATGAACGTGAACGATATTTGAAAGTGGTCGTTTGTGATGAATCGGTTAAATCATTTTCACGACAAATGATTCAAGAATTTATGGTATAAAAAGCTTTCAGCTTTTCAACACCATAGGATATTCGTATAAGACCAAACTATAAACATTGATGCATTGAAGGTAAGGTCTGACGGAAAAGGGCAGCTAGTGTGTTTCATAGTATATCACAACCCTATTAAACATAATCGGGGCCAGCCCATAAGGGCCAACTGCCTTGAATCTTTTCATGGACTCAATGTCGAGCTTGATTTCTGTTTAGCTCGGGGCAAACATTTAACTGACCAGAGTTCACAATACGGAATAAAGGGCACTGTGATAACTGCTGCTGGCCAGCTGAATTGCTCATGAAAATGCTCCGCCCAACGAGACAAGTGGCGCTTTTTGTTAGTGATTAAGGCACCATCGTTCTCTGTGATTGCCTCGATTTAAAACCTTTAGACTGAATTAACTGGAACCGTCATTGGACGCCACCTGAAACGCGGACTACGTCTGCGTTTCTTGTAGAATACTCAGTGGTTTCTGGCTTCTAGCGCTTCATATTTTTGAAGCTTTCTGTATTTTTGGACACCAAGTAAAGCTCACTAGGTATTGTGAGCAGGTGTGGCAGTTTGTTGGTGATTGCAGAGGGGTGTTGGGTAAAATATTGACGAAATTATCCTATTTATCTTTCTAAACGATTGTGAGGGTTCGTTATATGCGAACAATTGATTTCGCAGATGGTTTCACTCAGACATCGAGGCCTAGATTGGTAAGGCCTTTGTGTGTTACGTATAGCCAATGCGCGTTCTATCCACCTATATTTCTGACCACGTTCCACGACATTTAATTAAACCGTATGATGAATGACTACATGCCGAGGTGCACGTTTGCGGTAATAAAATAAATAGAACGTGATCTCTGCATTCTGGGTGTCAGCTCAGGCGCAAACGTGAATTCAATTAAACTCATCTTAAGTCAAAACGTATGCCAGGTCGCGTGTATCGAATCGAAATTGCGTTTTTGCTCCTAACGTCTATTCGGTTGTTGACGCTTAGCGGACGCAAACAAACGTTAACCCTAGTAATGTATTGCTCACATCCACCGAAATTACACTCCACTACCGGTTTCTGGCTGTTTGTCGTCATCAGGTGGAGACAGTAAGATTAGGTTCAGTGAGCCTTGAAACAGTGGATAAATGGTAAACAAGATTATATTTGAATGCCACCGTTGCATAGGGTTCGTACAGCGAACCACGATGTTCAAACACACTTTGTGATTGTGTTTGAACATCGTGGTTCGTTTATCTCGTTCGACCCACCTGACGAATCGGGTGTCATTCGAAACGTATCGATGCAAATATTCCGAATTCCGAATTCGTGATTACTAACGTCGGTCTTTTCCGCGCTCTATGCCATTGAGTTACCTCAGTTCTTAAATTCACTCTTCGCTAGTGTGCACTTCACAGCTTTTACATATGCTTTATATTTTAATTACTATAAAATAATATTCAACTCAACCACGTTAGTAACGCTGTCGTATGTAACAGACCCACATGACTTGACACCCTCTTCACTCAGTGGTGATAAATCGATTAGGACAATCATTACATTCTTTCTTTTCGGTCTCAAATATAATCTAATACTTTGCAGATTACAATACATACATAGTTGTGTTCCTAGATCGAGCGAAGCTTTTTCGGAGAATCGAAACGTTACCTAGAAACAATAAAGCTCATTCGCATGCCAGTGAAGAATACCCTCAGATAACATCGGAGTGACTGGCAGTGATGGGATATTTCCACTGATCCGCTCCTAAACTCTGGATGGCGAGTTTGCCGGTCGTGCTTAGAACGGGTGCTATCTGTTATTGGGGCCTGAATCGCCTTTTTTTAAATCCCGAAGAACGGCACAGTGTTCTCAGCACTGGTAGCGGGTCTGTGTAGCAGACCGGTGTCTCTACAAATTTATTATTGTACACTTCTATTTGCTCTATCTTTCGCTAACATGTGATTCAAAAGTCTGTCTGCATCACGTTTATATTGATTGACCTTCGTCGCCCGGCCTGTGACATCGCCCAGTTCAAAAACATAATATGGCGCGACATATGTAAAGAAGTGGATACTAAGAGCAACGTATAGGATATTGGAGACAAAAACATCAACAGGATGGTGAATGAATGAATGAAAGCACAAGCCTGATCCAGGCAAAGTGCCACACAGTCATAGGCTGCAGGCAGGTAAAATTACTGTCCTTTTCTCCATCCCATTTCTCCTTTTTCTTCAAACTTGATTGTGCTGCATAACGCCGTCACTCCAGAAGAGATAAGATTCGGAATACTAGCGTTGTTCTGTGATCCGAAACGGAGGCGTTCAAAAGAAAAAGCCGTCGCTAGAACGCAGTCGCCAAAAAACACCACTAGGGCCAACCATAATAAGAAAAAGCAACTGGTTCATCATCATTGTGCACAGGTTTTAATGTTGCCAAACCATTCTTCATAATAACGTTTTTAGCCACGTTGATGGCAAACCAAACAACACTAATTTAAGTAAAAATATCCAATTTGCTATAAAAGTTATAACTTTGCTGACTTTACTGATAAATTTACAGGAATATCTACTAAGCAAATTGATCATCATTCTCGTATCCAGAACCTTCCGCGAAATTGGTGCGAGACTTTGTCGACTCTATTCCAGCAAGGGGAATAGATTCACACGTTAACAGGTCGACGATAGTTTGTAGCAACAGACCTTCCGACTTCGAACAATCCCACGTAGTCGAGGAGGGATTACGAAATTTTGAATCCAACAGACTATCCAAAGATTCGCGGAGACTCTAAAACGCAACGACATAATCGTCACAAATAGAACCTACATTCCATTCATGATTATCGTAAAAGAGCATTATGGCGGGGTTTTATATTAGCAAGATTCAAGATTTATGGTTAAAAAAAGCAAATTGCTGTACAATATCATAGGATATACGTATAAAAAATTATATAAAAAAATCGTTACTTGTATGATCATGTCCATGTTCTTCATAGGTGGAGCAAAAATAATCCTCAATGGCAACACAGACTGAGGGAAAAGAATCTTTGGATGGACTGTAGTTCCGTGCGCTAAACTTTTATAGACATCAATAGGTAGGGGCCAACGCAGTAGTTCTCAACATAAGGTTTCGTAACCTTTGTTTAAAGATGTGCTCGTTCGATGAGTTAACAATATCTATCGGCAAGCTATTCCACAAGAAGCATACACGAACAGCGAAGAAGTGACGACGACAATTCAATCGTGAGTGTGGGATTTGAAGGGTCAAAGGGTGGCTGCGTGTGGGGACAACGGAACGAAACTTGAAGAAGTGTTTGAGAGGGTGGGATTTCGCGTAGATGATTCGATATGTCAGAGTGAGGTCGTGTAGGATACGTCTGCGCTCGAGGGTGCACAGTCTAAGTCTGGTCAGTCGCTGCTCAAAGGGTAAATTATTCAATCCGGTAACCGTTTTGGTTGCCTTGTGATAAATTCGTTCGAGGAGCGAGATGTTTTTTTCCAGCCATGGCGTCCAAGCTTGTACAGCGTAGTCAACGACAGGATGTATGCAAGTGTTTAGTAATTTCACGAGTGAGTGTGGTGGGAAACGTCCGAAAATGCGTTTCAGTAAGCCTAGCAAGCTGCACGCACGCTTGTAGACGGCTTCGCACTGTAGGCTGTTCTTCAAAGTGCCAGACACCAAGGTTCCGAGATCTTTTTGTGATGTACTCCATTCAAGCGGGTGGCTGCCAAGTGTATAGGGAAAGGGAAAGGGTTTTCCGACTTGCAACATTTTGCACTTGCGGAAATTAAATGGCAGTTTGTTTTGCATTGACCACTGGTGCAGTTTATTCAAATCTCCTTGCAGAACTTGACAGTCCTCGATAGAGTTGACCTTCGTCCAGATTTTTACGTCGTCTGCGAATAAAACAAGCTTACATGCTTGTAAGTTCGGTAGATCATTTATAAATAAGAGAAACAGTATCGGACCGAGAACCGAACCCTGAGGGACTCCGCTCGTGGCTTCAATTGTTCGAGAAGTTTCACCATCTATTCTGACTTTTAATTTGCGTCCAGACAGGTAACTTGTGAACCATGTTAGTAGGTTTCCGATGACGCCAACATTCTGCAGCTTCTGAAGCAGTAAGGAGTGATTCACTCTGTCGAATGCTATAGATATATCTAAGTAACCGGCACGGACGGAACCCCCTTGGTCTAGTGCTTGCGTCCAGTTATTTAGAGTCGTGAGCAAGTTAGAAAGGCAAGAATATGTTTTCCTAAATCCGTGTTGTGTGAAAGTTATTAGCTGATGGTTCTCGAGATGTTCAACAAGTCGTTCACACACCAGGCGTTCCAAAATTTTAGAAACCGCCGAAAGAAGCGTCACAGGGCGATAATTTGCCGGATCAGAACGACTGCCCCCTTTGTAGATTGGTGTGATAACACCGGTTTTCCATTGAGTTGGTACGGTTCCCGTATTCAATGAGTGCCTGAATAGACCACTTAGTGGGCCACAAAGCTCCAGCTCGCAGAACAGCGGGTGTTATTCCATCCTCTCCTGGTGATTTGCGAACGTTCAGCCGGCGTAGATGCTTTCGCACAACCGTAGGATTTACCTCGATGTTGCTAAGGCATTCGACTTGTAGTGGGTGCGGCAAAGACGTCAGCGTTAACACGTTCTTTGGACAAAATACTTGCGCATAAAATGATATTAGGGCATCAGCTGTATCCTTGACATTATCAGTCAGTCCGTTCTCTGTCTGGATAGGAAATACACCTGGTTTAACCTTGGTCGCGGTGTTTACGATGGTGTACAGCAACTTAGGATGTCGTTCCATCTGGTCGATCAGCTTAAAATGGTGATATTGCTTGTCTTCTCGAAATAAGGACGTCACCTTGTTACGAAAACTACGAAAGTGTTCCCAAGATGCGTCTGTTCGTGTTATTTTATGTGCAGCCCATGCGGAGTTTCGCATGGATATCCACTTCCGAGTGCGGCTTCGGAGTTTGAAGCAAAATGTTCTTGATTTCCTTTTGGGAACACAGGTAGAATTTTCGTCTAGTTTTGTACCGATATAACTTAACAGACTAGAACAATGAGTATCTGCATTCGTGAGATCGAGACGTTTTTCCTCCATAATCGTAATGGCACCGCGAAGGCCGAAGTAATCGACTCTACTGATGAACTTAACGTCGCCCGACGCTCTTCGGGCGTTGCACACGAATTCGAAGGACAACACAAGATGGTCACTTAGCCCCAAATGACTATGATACTGCACTGACTCCACTGCTGTTGCTTCGGAGGTTAAAACCAGATCTAGAATTGATGGTTCATTGAGTCCCCTTTGTCGAGTGAATGAACGGACATGGTTGTATACGGGAGTGAAAGTGATAATCTCACGGAATTTGTACTCAAGGGATTGCTGAGTATGCACACTTTTGGTGTAGAGATGTGGGAGGTTAAAATCACCCATTATTAACAATTGGCATCCTCTAAGGTTTCCAGCGTTGCGCATCATTTGTAACAACGTTTCATTGTGGGCATCGGAAGAGTTGGGCGAGCGGTAGATCACACCAAGTATACAGTTCTCTCCAGTTTCCAAGCGAAGGCTACACCACATGGGGTCCTCTAGCTCAAACGTTGTGTCAGGTACAGCTGTGCATTGAAGACGCTCGTTATAATACAAAGCAACTCCACCACCTGATCTTGAACGGTCTCGTCGAAGTAGGATCATGTTGGGAAGTGCCAGCTCGCAATCATTCACCTGATCGTAGAACCATGTTTCGGTAATAGCAATGATGTCAGCAGAAAACTGAGCGTTAAAATGGGATAATTCGGCGATTTTGTTCCGCAAACACTGTGCATTTGTGTATAGGCATTTAACAGTGGTTTTCGTGTGTAGCGAGCCTACGCGGATGATGTTTGTACTGAGCTGAGCGCGGGCAATGTGAAGCATACAGTCTCGGATGCCGTAGAGTTGACTCCAAACGGTTCGTGACCAAAGTAGATAACATCACTAGCGCAATCAATTCATCAATGGTATTCACACAGCTATATATGGAATCGCGGAACTGGTTGCAATTCCGACTGGTCGCAAATGCCGAATCATTAAATATATTCATTAATCTATAAAACGACCAACAGCTCACCTTAGAGAACTGACGAGTGTCTTTGGCGACGATTTAGGTTACATCTTAATCGAAGCGGTGTATTATGGGCCAACGATTTCGGATCGCGCCATTAGAGAGCCACATTTTTCGGGCTCACGTCCAGTCTGATATAATACTTATCACAATCGGAAGAGAAAATTTTGGACAGGACGTGGCTTCTTACATTGTCAAGCCATTGTGAGTCATATTAATCTCAAAGGAACGTAAGATTCCGAGATGTCGTTGACGTTCGTTTTGTCCCAATGTGATCGAATTTGCTGGGCACGTATTGTGAATAGTAAACTGAGTAATCACGTTATTTAGGAACAACTTCAAAAACGATTACTTTTTTTTGAAATTATCCCGACAACAATGATTCGTCGCACAAATGAAGAGTTTTTCAATACAACTTTGTTTGTGGGTTCTTGCTTTCGAAATTCACTCCGCGTGTACTTTTGCAATCTCAATACTTGCATCCAGATTTTTTGTTTCTGTTAATCGCACATTCATTTCACGTAAAAAAGCGAAGACAGTGCATATTTGGGTCAGCTGTAATAACGCCATGGTTCTTTGCACATGGCATTGTTGCAGCTTTCCTTTGAATTAAAATGAAAAATTTTCAGGTGAAAAACGGAAAAAGTAATTTAAAATAATGTTGCGCACTGAATTAGCGATGCAACGGTTTAACAAACCTTGATTATATCAAACAATGATTGATCAGAGCGAACATTGATCCAGCTATCGACGGTAAATATGCACGGATCATGCTAAAAGAGGGAAATTAGATTACAGCTAAAGTCCAATTGGTAAAACAAAAATTACGCGAACCGTTTAAAGTTCACGTCAGCATCAATTGATATGAAATTCGCATTTTTATTATTAAAAACATCTAATTGAATCTAATGATCACGGGAGCCAAATTAGTTTTAACCTCTCAAATGAGATCCCGGCTTCGAACACGGTGTTAGTTGCAAAATTTGGAAAATGTACTTAACCATAATTGTAAACAAATTGTAAAAAGCAATCGACAATAGTTCACAAGGTAACACGTTGGCAGTTGAGTGAATCGAGATAAACGACATAGCTTCGTTATGATTCAATCGCAGATAAGCGACGGTGTTTTAAGCTTCTGCAAGCTGGCAATACAAATACAAACGAATGGGAAGATAGTAAACTAGAGCTTGATAAAACTGATCATAATTTTGGCTTTCACGAGACAAGTGAAAGTAAAACAAGAGACAAGTAAACGTAAACTGAAATAACTGCCTTCGTGTGTCGCGTGGAATCTGGGATTTTTCAACCCCACTAAGGGGAATAATTACGTTGAAAGACTGGTTAATACTGCAGAATACCCATGGCCAAAAGATGGAGCGCTTGAATAAAATGTAAAGTTGTCAAAATCATACGAAAAACTATATATAAGCCATCCAGGATTGCGTAAATGTAATTCTGACTTTTATCTAACTTGATATCCAAACATTCTAGGATAGAAATGACAGCATACTATCAACTTGTTCCATCGATCCAAAAATCAGATAACACATTGAGGGGTACAAGAAAATAGAATCTGAAGATATGGTCGTTAGCTCAATCGGTTTTTTTCCTGTTTAAAATGTCGACGAATTAATTCGAAAATGCGGTAAAATAAACGACAATATGTAGCTGAAGGAAAACCGGTAATAAACTATAGTTTCTTACTGAAGTTTGTTGAAGAATACCGGAAAAGAGCAATACAGGACGCAAAGGAACAATCGTTGTGTCCATGACGAACGCACTCTGGAAATGAAATGAAAAATGGCTAGCAAACCACACTGCGATCATATAATGCAGTCACCAATTATTCCACGTAAAATTGATCGAAAATTCATGTTGACTTTTTCCGGTGATATTAGACTGGGTAGCCATAGTGTTTAGGTGTGAAAGATGTTCTCATATATGTGGAAATAAAGTAACCGCTGGCGGATCCTGATCCAACTGTCCATACCTGATTAGTACAAACACCACGAAACCGGTCGTGGTGTTTAAGTGATGGAAATGCATGCAAACGAGCTTTTAAAATTAGATAATTTTGATGAATAAGCATGAATTCAAACGCCATGTTAGAGCCACATAATACCCTATCCATTAACAACATGTTAAGTGAAGGTGGCAACAATACAGTCCTATGACGAAGGCAATGGTAAAAGTAGCGCAGCTTACCGAACCATCGGTCTTAGTTTTCTGGAAATAGACGGCCCAAACAGGGTTAATAGGCCTGACATTTTCATTCACTGACAAATTAGAAATATTCACTTTTCCTTCCAATGGTCTGGCGACTACACGAGGGCGTTGAATGAAACCGTTTCTGAAAGTAGATAAAAACATTGAAACGAATTAGAAAATGTAGATGTGTGAACAGAGAATAAACCGAGGATGGTGTGTGATGGTATAGCGTGTAAATATATATAATATGCTCAGGCCCATTGGTTCTACTCAAACTTCGTGTTTACATGTTGGTAACAACTTTGTACAACAATGGCTTTAAAGTCCAAGCTTTGTTGCCCATTTCTACAAGCTTTAATGCAAAAAAACGAGGCTGATGGCGCTGCGCCGTGGCATTGCGATATTTAACTAAGCGAACTCCCTTGCATGAATCTACGACTAACTATGTAACATAAGTTTGCAAACGGGTTATTAAAAAACAAAACCTACTTTTGCTTTGGCACAAGTTTGAGGATGTTTGGAAATAGGGAACCGCAGAGAATAGCTCGAAAGAGCGCGAAATTATCTGATTGGGGAGACGTAAAAAGACACTATTAAATAAACTCATTCAGTCGCATTCAGTTAATCAAAAATATGGTTGAAAAACGAACTCATCGACGAACACGAAAAATTTAACTGCGTGTTTGCGCGCCACAAGTTCGTTCACTTATCCGAGTTAGAACGTGCCAATTGACTGATTTTGAGGCCGATAAAATTTACCGGTTTCGGGAGTATTCACATTTGAACACTTGAGCAATCCAAAACTTCTCACTTCTGTAGTTTTTTGTATGTATGATGTATGAAAGCACAAGCCTGATCCAGGCTGAACGAGATCTGGTGGGTAAATCGCAGAATAGCTTGCGACAAATGTACACCAAGCAGAGATTTATAGCGACTCAGGATTGCTTTTATGATTGTCTCTGTTTCGAAATAGAGATATTTTTGTCAGCATTCTTTTATTTAGCTCAGACCCAGATTAGCACAAAATCGCGATCCCGACATTTATGTGAGACAGCAACGAGCATGAACCAGGACGTTGCACGAGTAAAAAAGTACCGGAATTTTACGATGACTATTTAATATCACTAAATCCCCTTATGAAATTAATTTTGATGGCAATTGGCCGGTAAAGTTGCTAGTAAATAACAACGGCAATTGAATAAATATGAGCGAAAGCGTCTCTGCAACATCGGATCTATTGAGCCCGTTACATCTATGGCGTGGGACTACAATGGTGATGGTCGGGGGTTCGAATCCCACCCGAAGCAGAGGATATGCACTGCTGATGAGCTCAAGAGCGAAACTCGAGTCCAGTGATTCTATTATGGACCGTCGTGATCAACTTTGTGAATCGTTCGTTGGTCTTGGCACGGATGAGTAGTCACAAACATACCAGTACTTTTCTGTATAGGTTGCTATTTTTCTATATTCACGCATTATTGCAACTAAAATATTGCAATTCCAGGAAAGTAGGTTAAGTTTACAAACAAAAAATATTTATGGCTCACCTTTGTGAACATTTGCAGCGGCGTTTAAGGGGTCCGGTGAATTGATATACTTTCGTTCGTGTAACAAAAAGGCATAATCCCTCATCAACGATAATATATCCTGAAAAATTAACTCAGTAGTTAGGGAATTGAGCAAACTATCAAAACAATAAATGACCAGTACATTGTCTCTACTAATGCGTACGTGCATTTGCGATGAGCGCTAATCACGAGCATTCGAATGATATGCAGAACACCTTACTCTCAGGCACAACACAAGAGCAAGAAGCGCCGAAAAGTCCGACGACGACGATTGCGAACTCGTAATATTTCGGGTTTCGGAATGATTGCGTTCGAACGGTTCGAGCGATCACATCTGGCTTTTCTCTACCCCACCCGCTACACTAACACAACCAGTTTCTGGCTATTTGTTCTCATCAGGTAAAAACAGTGAAATTTCGATTCGATACACTTTGAAAAGATGCGCAACGTCGGCCGCAATTCGTCAATGTCGGTCCAACGAGCCCTACATGGCGAGGGCTCGAAGTGTACCGGCTGGCACGAATCCGACTGACAAATCAGATCGAAGTGATAACCGAGACAGACATGTTTGAGGATCAGTGTTGTGATTGTTTGTTTTGCCTATATAAGAAAGGGTGTTTTTATTTGTCTTGTGCGTAATAAACGCGTTTGACCAATCGGATTCTCTTGTGTTGTGGGATTCGTGGTTGAACGCAATTAGCGTTGGACAGGTTGACCTCAGGGATGAAGCGAGGTTATTGTTGACCGATAAAACCGAAATTTTAAAATTGTCCAGAACTGCGCCAGCTGCCATTTGTTGACCTGAAATGGCCTTGCGTCTATCTGCCCCACCCGCTACACTACCAATACAACCAGTTACTGGCTATTTGTTCTCATCAGGTAAGAACAGTGAAATGTCGATTCAATAGGCTTTGAAAAAGTGTAAAACTAAAAACATTGCATACCTTAAAAGAGACTGTTAATAAGTCGGTATATGTAAACTTTGGATTAACGATCCACCTAATGAATCAAAGTCAACAGACACAATAAATGATAATGATCAGTTTCAAGTGCTCACATCCCCTGTATTGCATATCACAATCTTCATTATGTAGAGACGACAAGATTAGTTCCAGTTAGCCTTGACAGTGGAGAAGTAGTAAATGAAGCTATAATTGTAAGCCACTCTCAAAGAAAAATTAAATTATTCTTAGGAAAACTCACCCGAAGAACATTTTCTCGAAGAAGATACCTATCGCAGAACAAACGGCGATCCGTTGGATTGGTCAATTTGCGGTATTGCTGGTTGATGCAAAATGGGAAATGAATACTAAAGGATCAGTTGGTTAGTTAATAGTCAGCAAGTGGATGGAAATACCAGCAGAGTGCTGGCGTCTAGATGGATTATCTATAAAGTCACAGTGATAACTAGACTGCTGAAGGGTCCCAGATGCTGTTCGGTAGAAGTGGCAATTAAATGCCATGCCATTAATTAAGCGGGTCCGTCTAAATATTGCATATGACAGCGCAGTACAAAGGAATGGATGACCAAAACATGTATGAGAGAAATATCCGTTACAAACTAATTACGTTATTATTTCTTCCTAGATTGTCGATTAGATTAACAGGCGAAGTTAAATTCGATGTAGTCAAACCAACCAACGTCAAACATAGCAAAGCAAATCTTTGTGAAATGGGGGATTGTTATTCAAAGGTGCATACAGAGATCTCACATCAAAAAACGTGGGAAAATTCAAAAAGGGATGACTGACCCGTAAAACGTTCACGTATATCCAATGATCGCTGAATGTATTTTGTGCTAATTGGCGGCGAAGGTTCATCACCGGAAGTTGCTTATCAAGAGGCATTTCGAAAGGATCACGGTAGTTCAGACATGCTGCTACAATCAAAGCAGGTTCGAGGCAACCAAAAAGAGCACCGAATATCATTAACTTTGCTAACTGGGGATCGAGCGGCAGTTGTGCTAAGTGTACCCCCAGTGCACTTAATTCAGCACGATCTCCCGTCAAATCCTGATACGATTCTTTTGTATACTGGTCTTCTTCTTCAGATATACCCGTCGTTGAATTATACGTTTGCATCATGACTCTAGCTGCATCTCGTAGTTGACGGCGCGATTGCGTTCGCGTTTGTTGGAGACGATTCTGTCGTGTTGAGTGTTTACAGAGATCGAGGGCTTGGATTTCGTGGAGAAAATGTAAAGTACGTTCAACTGCGATTGGATCAGGAGGAGATATACACGAAGCGAGGAATTCGCTGACTGGTCCCAGGCCAAGAAGCTAGTAGGAAGATAAGCGCACATGTTGCAGGCGTGTGATGTACAACGGGAGAAAAAACGACGATTGGCGATTAACGACAAGGTCATTCACGCAGTAATGTACAATGCGCGATAAAGAAACTTTTATTCGGCACCGGGTGCAATTCAAATCCGGCTCTGTTTTCACGACGCCCACACATTTTCTTTCAGGTGGTCCGTTGATATTTCTATTAATTTGTTACCGAAACAAGTACGCAAAATGCTTGACTAGGCGACAAAGAAAACAATTGAATTGAAAGTTTGTAGTAGTTTGACATCAGAATAATCCACAAGCTGTTGATGTTGAGAGGTGAAATTTGCTCAAATTATGTGTGCTTGTTTTTCTGTTGATCATTTTGCTATGTACTTTCAGGTTCACAAATGAATTCAGTGGTGAAAATGACGAGTTTTAACAAATACATGATAAACCTGATAAAATGTAGAGGTATTAATCGCTCATAATCGCCAATAAGCACACCTCTCGGATCAGACAGTAGATCGCAAGGATCGTACAATAAATAAACACAAAGATGATGCTGCACAAAAAAGACGTTTTACAATGTCACTGTATCGCAATATCGATTGGAAAATGGATTTCTGACGTATCGTATTGATGACTTCTTGCGATAGCCATGGATAAATATGCTGTATTCTGTTTTTTTAAAACAAGCTGTTTTCTATCGCTATACGTCGCGTCCTGGAGTGACAACAATTAGCCATGTCATTCACAACGACTTACACTTTCCGATCGGAGAGCATTGTTTGGTATAGAGTTTGTGTGATCTCCGTTCAGTATGCAAACATTGGGCTCACTATACAGCTGATCAAAGACGTCGTTTAGCATAATGTTTACAAAGTGATCAGCAAAATGCCGTGCGGTGTCACTATAATGAGCAATAAAAGTATCGTTCATTGAAACATATTCAATCATCTGCATTAAACTTAGCAAGAACTAATCAATGGAAATGGTATGTGTTGTACGCAGTTTAGCAAAATGTGCGCTTAACTGAACTACAGTCACGTGAGGAACAAAACAATAAATGCTGTGATATGATCAAAAGGGATTCAGGCGATAATGTGTATCAAGTCACACAATTAAAAGAGTATGGGACAAATAACTTTCAAAAGGTTCATAGTTGCGACCGAGTAAAGTGATTAAGTTTTAACCGAAAAGTTGTATAGTAGTGAAACTAGAATACAGAAAACATTGTAAACTGTTAGGTAGCGTATAGGGGAGTCCCTGAGGGTTCTAGATAATTAAGTTCAACATCACGACATCAAAACGGGTTTTAATTTTTTTCAAATCCAAATAAATGGAAAAGGTTCATTAGCAATTCCTGGAGATCATTACTAAACGCCTAAAATGATACACATAATGACGAAGGTTTGATATGAGCGATCGCAACATAAGCAGAAACAGTTCGCAGAATGCAAAAACAGTTCACAATGGGAAACAGAAGACACACACCTTTACTTGTAAAATAATATGTTCAAGGCGAATCCGAAGCATTTCTGGCACTGGATATTCAGACATGACGTGATCATACACATATCGGGTGAATAAGTGGTAACAAAACCCGCTTTGAATGCTGTAAAGTAGACAAAAAGAAGTTCACGTGACGCTTATCCATCTCTGAATGCATCGAATAAACAAAGCCAACTTTACATTTTGGTAAAACTTATACACCACAGTCATAAGCATTTACGAAGATTTACCAGATAAAAAGCCAAGGTATCTAAATTCAACATGTAACGTTTCACTGACGATTCCACGAAATATAAAAAAATGATGGAAAGCAAACAAGAGTAAGGTTCACGTGGAAAAATTAATATGAAAATCACACTTTGATACCTCAGAATATTAATGCAGATATTCAATCTAATACATACGGGTATGAAATCATAATCGTGTAACCACCTACACGTGAGCCGCATAAATGGTTTCAAAGGAATTCATCGCTCAGCATTACCACAGCTGACGACGAGGTGTGAGTTCAATATCGATTAGGATACAATCAAAACAAAACGCCAAGTTTGTGAGCCATAAGTTACATAGCGCCAAAACAACTCACCGACCAGCACGACCTCTGCGTTGCGCGGCATTGCTTCGGCTGATTAACACCGCGGATAAACTGCTCGTGTTCGAATCCGCATCATAGTCCAACACTTTAATCCGCCCACAATCAATAACGTGTACAACATCGGGAATGGTGATACTGTGGGAAAAAATTGTACAAACATCAACAACCCTACTGTCTCCACTTGAAAGATTGTAGCGTGTAGGAGCTGAAGATGTGAGCGACGAAAAAATATAAGGTTCAATCTGTGGCGACTAGCGCATTATTGCTGATTTTGGTATTTAGTGAACAGGAGGAGAAATCAAATACTTTTCACTATTGAATTTCGGCCACGTTGAAGTTCAAGGCTAGTGCTCATCTCCGGTTGTAATGTAACGATGTAATGAGAAACCGGTCAAAATGCTAAATAGTCTCAGTTGTTAATTAGATAACCTTGGGATATGGTGAAGAATATTTGTGAACCGTATGACAGGGGTCAGTAAAGCTTCGAGAAGATGAAATTCAATAATCGAATAAGCATTCTCATTCAAACGGAAATCGCAAATCAAATCAAATATCGATAAAAAGAGTACTATGTTTGTGATCATTTAAGTGATACAGCTTATTCGATTACACACAGAAGCAGGACAGCAAGACGAAGGTTTAACACAGGTTTCACTGATACAAACGGTGCTGCACAGTCAGTCAAGTCGAAGTGAATGTGGCAGATATTATTGATAAACGAAGATAAAGAATCGTTGAATAATCGGTACGTAGCATACCGGTCGGACACATATAAATACAGAGTGCACTAAGTGGGGTTCAACGAGGTAAATCAGAATGATTGGCCAAGGATTCGTTCCGTTGTAAATGGACGCGCAAACGACGGGGTCGATAGAATGTCAAGTCATCATGGAAACGCGGTACAAAAATATTTACTAGTGACATGAACTCAGAACAACCAGGGAAATCCCAGAGAAATAAATAGGATAGTTCACCGCCACAAGATAAATTATCAAAAATGGTACGCAATAAGGTTAATTAATACAAAGCGCATGCGGATCCTGATCCTACTGTCCCTACCTGATGAGTGCAAACAGCACGAAACCGGTCGTGGGGTGTTTTGTGTGAAGGAAATGCATGCAAATGTGTTTTATATTAATACAAACCTCGTTTCTGCAATATTTGTAGCCACGATGACTTTGCGACGACCGGGTGGTGGATTCGCAAATAAATCACGCTGCTTTGAGATCGAAACTCGAGAGTGCAGTGGGTAGATTTGCACAATGCCAGCTCGTTCGCCATACAACGTCGGGTTATTTTGACGCAAAGCAGTTATTGTTTCACGGATGGCCTGTTTGAGAAACAAGATAAACAGTGTGAAGTCGAGGATAATTAAATAGCAATGATTAAAATAACCCGAAAAAGCATCATCATCATCAAAGACAGCAATACACCGGTAGCACGTACTGAATGCCTAACTGTCATACAACCATGAAAAAGTAAAATCCTAAAAGATGGGGAAGGGTGGGACTTAAATTGCTATGGCTACTATAGAAGAGTAAGCACAAACAAACTGGGAAGAGGTGCCTACACCTCGAATGGAACATGCATTCAAACAAGTTTCGTGAACGAGTAGAGCAACATTCAGCACGGCAGCTTCCTTGCGGCTTTCACTGTCATGCATCATAACAAGCTTTTCTCGTCACTTCAGCTTGACAACATACAAGGTTATGCAAACACTCCAAGAAGATGCTTAGTGCAAGACCGCCATTGAACACGGTTTCGGGACATATCCTGAAGCGTAACTAACCATTGCGATATATGATCGCGGGGACACCAGCCTGGAAGACGCGCTGCGCCTACTTTGGAAAGGTTACTAGTAAGAATTTTTAGCTGCCTATGCCATGTGACGGTTTGGCCACCCCGAGATTTACGCCAATCAGGATGTGGCGTCGCAAAAAGAATCTGTTTCGGAAGTCGGTGGTCCGGCATCCGTAAAGTGACCCAACCCGCGTAACCATGAGGTGATCTGCTTCTCTATATCGAAACATACTAACAAACAAACTTATTTTCGGAGAGCATCCGTGCGCATACGATTGTAACAGCTAACCCTGAATGCTGCGGAGACCACCGAAAAAGCATAGAGAAAAAGGAAGACGCAATGCAAGTGTGATTAAGAACAACGAGTGTTGACAACAAAACGATTACAGAACCGTCGCGAAATCGCTGTTACCACTGAAATCGGGTGATGTGTCAAAGTGAATGCACCACATGGGTGAATAATGCATGGCAAAAATTTCACCCGCAGTAATGGGTGACGTACGAAGGACAGTAGATTCATAAATGATGAATTCAGCCAACTCATCTAGGTTATCAAAGATATGGGAACTGTTATATCTACGGTTTGAAACTGCACGGATGTACAATCATGCAATACTTCTGTGCCGTGCAACTAACACCCAGGCAAATTGATTTACAGCTGATAGTGAGCTACATGAAAAAACTTAGAGTCTGCTAAATAATTGTCATACCAGTCTAGGCCCAGGCAATCTGACAGTATATCGGACCACGCGCAGCACTTTGTCTGAATCGGCCTGAGATTTCAAGCATATTATGGCTTAGAACATGAAAGAGCTATAAGGCAATAGGGAAATAAAAGATTTTGTTTTAAGGCAAACCGTAAATGAATTCACAAATCCATGGTAACAGACAATCGATTAAATCTAGCATGAGATAGAACTTTCAGCACAGACTTTTGCTTTTCACGTGACACTCTACGAACAACTGATGAACCGTAAACATTGGAGATACACAAAATAGATAGCAAAATCCATTTAAAAGTGCAAAAACATTTCGGTGTAATTATGAGTGGCACATGAAAATCTGATGCTCCGACAGATGCTCGCAAAATGTATCAGAAAAAGACAGTTCGCAAATTAAAGGTTCGGCAAAACGGATACAGTCAATCACGTGAACTAACATGAAGACTATGGAAAGTTGTATGCGGTAAGATAACAGGCTTGAAAATATAGCCTCTTTCGTCATCTAGCTTGATGACGAAACGTCCTACTGTTACAATGCCAGCTCAGCGAACACACAACACAGAACATCCAATCCATGAGCTACAAGTATTCGCTTCAATATCAAATATATCCTCTTGTTCACTTTCTCACATAAGCATTTCCACAAAATTGACCTAAGTAATGAGTCTAAACGGCGCGAATCCTCTACACATGCGCTCAGGACACATTCTGCGCTTCACAGACACATGAAGTGAACGTGCTTAATTAACACAAATACAAGGCAATATTCAAAAATAGTCACAAGCTGAGCTAAGGACAAATATTGACCCACAAATTTGTTACGTATAACGCATACCAATAATTTACGAGAAAAAACACCACAACAACTAGATGAATTTGGCGGTAATAGTTCAATTAGAAGCTCGTATTGACGAAGATTTCTTGATGCAAATGAAATAGGGAACCTCTGATATAACAAAATTCTGGAAGGCAGTGTGATATGGTTCGACGAGACTTTGATGACATTTGAGAACATCGTGGTGGAACGGGTCTCTAGATTGTTTCCAGAAAGCCATTCAAAGGTAAGGGCTGAATACAGCGGTACAGAATTAAGGAATAGAAATATAAAACATAGATCATAATAACGAGATAAATTCCTCAATGGCTCAAAACATCTCGAAGCGAACATAATGAATGATAATTGACATCAAAACAATTTAAGCGTTAATATAACATGGTTCGACCGAGCAATCAATTAAATTTGATAATTGTCTGGAGTTGGAAGTAACAGTTGGAACAATACTAATAAATCGATCACAAGAGTGTTGTTTCAAAACAGTTTCTAGGATAATCAAAAAGTGTTTAGAATAAAAGTGATACAAAAATTGCAGGTGAACCGTAAAAAGGCCAGGTAAAATACAAGTGAGTCCAAGTTAGGTTACCGGACTTTTATTGCCAATCTGACAGAAGGAAATTTTAACTAAAACATTGTATAACATGCATTCGCGCGCTGTTTCAAGGTTTACGTAACCCAGGTATACTGGCCTACATGAGGATTGCAAACGCTCAAGACCCGTTAAGGACGTAGATAAACAGTTTAAATGTTAATTAAAATACATTATCAGCCCGGAAAGAACAATAACTGACATAGATAAGTGTGGGAGATGTGAACAACACAATATATTAACAAATTACAGGCGCTTCACTATCGAGAGCTAGTAAAACTTTATTACGAAAATAGACCGAGGCTATATATGTATACTACTCGTAGGCGACGTTTTCTTCACCGAGAACAAAAACAAGGTTTGCACTTACGGATGCTCCGGGCACGAACACCAACACGGCCCCAGATGTACTATTGTTTATGATGTGATCGACCAAGTGCACAATCAAATCCGTCTGCGGGTAAGCATCCTGATCGACGATACGGATAATCTGCTCAGCGCACTCTGATAAACTAAAAAGAAATTATATTCGACGGGGAGCGAAATGTGTGAAGAGATTTACTTCTGAATGTGTTCTGGGGGAAAATAAAAAACAAAATATACCCGTTTTGTGTCTTCAGCCATTTGTTCAGACTCTGGTTGGACATACGTGAGGCTTTCCGAGCCTCTCCTTTCGTTAAGCCACTATCCACAAACCGTCGAGCAAGATAGTTCTGTTGATTAGCAGCAAGTGATGACAATTCTGAGGATGGAAGCCAGAAACTGGAAAGCAGAAAGTAGTAGTGGTTGATCTATCTTGGATGCATTTGATAGTAAACAAAGACAACATGTGGTGGAGTAAAAATTGATAATGTGTAGCCGCTGGTGAGCTTGTCATACAGTTGGAGAATTAAATAAGCAATAATGAACTCAAAGTCTTGAGACGGTAGTTCTTAATGGTATCAACCGATCGGTCAAAAGTGGGTAAATTTCAGGTTTGTACAAAAGATGAAGTTTGGACTTGACATGGCAGGTGTTTCGCAAGCATCACCAAACCAAAACGATGAATAGAGTTGCTAACTTTCCAAGCAAAACCCTATGAACTCCAAGATAAAATATATTTTCTGTGACTGCAATGCAAATAAAAAACCAAGTACAAACTAAACACAAAATTGAACCACAGACAATGTATTAACGAGAGATACTGGCTAACTATATGATTAGATGTTGCGAAGGACTGGTTGGAAAGTACCATAGCAAAAGCGATTTGTTAAAATATACAGTACTAAGGACACACATGGTTGACTTAAATCGATTTCAGTGGGAGAAAGAAGTCGGGAGAATCTTCCGTATTAGTCGGCAGAAATTTAGTAGTAGGCACTGAATACGTAGGACAGTTGGCTGTGGCGGTATGCGTCCAGCATTGATGGTCCGAAGTGCATCCGGGAAAGAGGGTGAGGAGATGAGGTGTGCTCGGGAAGTGGATTCTGAAGAGTAGCAAACGGAGGTAGTGTTCGCAGTGAGATTATACGACATTGTCATTATCGTCATCGTTGAAGGTAGGCGTGATCCTACCCGGTTGCCTACACCGAAGAAGAGAAGATTTCGTTTAGGGAGTCCTACCCGGAGACTTCAGCACGTTGGCTTTACCCGCAAGGCAGTGGAGCGAGGTTCGCACCTATCAGTGGCCGGTGACCGGCGAAGCGGTTCGTACGCCCTTTTTCGGGAAATTTCCAGTTCCCAGCCCGATAACCCCTTTGTTTGGTTGGCGACTGCAGTTTTCGCTTGTGCACCATACAATGTCCTTAGATAGGACAAGAGGCAGTGACTCTTGATGCGGCGAGTCACATCCGCCGCGTGATGATGTCATCATTGGATTTATGTGGCATTTTATAGGAAGAATGCTTGTCAAGCGATAACTCACAACATCATCAAACACCACCGCCGAACTTTTCAATGAGCCCGGAGAACCGAGCCCATAAGCTGACACTAACGTGGAGGTATTTCGGAGAAGTGAGCGGAAAATGAACAGGATCAATGGATTGGCAAGCATGTATATACACATAAAATATGCCGGTCAAATGATGCAAGTTGGCTTTTCATTTGCATCTAAAGAATACAACACAGTATAATTACGTCACACATAATAAACCGTATATTTCTCACTGACTTCGGATCACAGCCATGTCACGTAAAAGATCGAGCGTGCTCTTAGAGAGGATTTGAGATCACAACTAAATTCTAACTAGATAGTATTCATAATTTCATAAACTATAGAAATAAACGTCTCAATTCGACTACATCATAAAGGTTTTTCTAGAGAGTCACCAAGATGAGGCCCATCTCACTAGAAGCAAAACAAACTCCATGCGTATGAGATAGATGTGACGGCATTTTGTAGTGTATGCCAACAGGTGCATACAAACATGAACCAGACGGGGTGAAAAGAACTTACTTTGTCATTCGGAGAACATCCTCTAGGAAATAGTTTTGCACCGGAAAGAGACGTCCAGGTAGATCCAGGCGAGCACAGTTATCTAGAATGGAAATGTGCAGTGAAATGACTGTTTTGACGGGATATGACATCTGAAATAGTGTGATAATGCGATAAGTCTTTTCATTAAAATATGGTGTACATATAAGATTTGTGGATACCATATGATATAGGAAAACAATTTAAAGAAACTGGGCATTCATCTTTGGATCCACGCGGTTCGAAGGAGTGAAAATAATTCAAAGTATGGCACAGGGTGTGGAAATATTGGTCAGAAATGTGTTTCGGTAAATTTGTTTTTCAAGTGGATGTGTATGACGGAAGTACGTATGATTTTCGGTAAACTTGGACTGACACAGCACTATTCAACATAAAAGTTCGTGATTTTTCTTTGAAAACCATTTCACATGGTGATAATTTCGGACGGTAAACTGTCCCAGAGAAAGCGTACATGGACTAAATAAAAGTTACGACGACAGTTTAGGCGGAAATGTGGTATACGAAGGGTGCGAGTATGACTATTTGCCGGGAGATTGGAACCTATTTGAAGTAGGTGCAGATAAATGAAATAGGTAATGCAGATTTTTTTGTAATTTTATTACACTTGATTTTGTATTTTTGGTGGTTTCGGTTTTTTCAAGTTATAATAAAACAACGAATAAAAATGAAATCACACAGAAGCCGTGATCCAGGCAAAGCGATGCACAGTCAACAGCTGCACGTGGGATAAGATATCGTCAAGTTTCTCATGCCTAGACAGATGAAATACTATATAGTGAAAATGTATATATATATATATATATATATGATATAAAAATTAAATTAATATAAGTTATAAATAATAATAATAATCGCGTAAGGTTTCTAACCACCGGTTAAGCGGATCTTTTATGCCTCACCAAGCAAAACGAAAATTGCCTGCCGAGCCTAGTGCACAACGGTTTGGTCATTTCAAATCCATTAGCTGGTCATCCGATTATTTATTACGGCCTCGACCAAGTTCGGCTAATAGGGAAAGTGGTAAAAATGCATTCTTAATATGTGTCCCAGGTTCCAAGGTTGTCATGGCGGGAGTGTTTTGGGGATGAGCTCCCAATTCCAAAATGCTCTAATGGCGCGCGCCTCTGACAAATAAGTCCTGCTCCGGGCCTGCACGCGTGGTCCTGTGTGAACGGCGGAACTGCTTCTACTGACAGGAGAAAGGGTGACAGCGGCTGACTAGTGCCTCAAAACCAGCTTGCTTCGGGCAAGTAGAGATCGTAAGTATATGAAGGCGGTCCAAGTAGGGGAAGGAAAACACTTGTCTAAAACCTCCACTGCCTTGTGGAGATATCGAATAACTGAAAAAGGCCTCAGGACTCAACCACGATGAAAAATCATGAGCCACCGTCCCGTTAGGCAATTTGAAGTTGTATTTAGCTTTGTCTGGCCAACTCATGCGACGGCATCGTTGTACAAACGCATCAGCCTAGCTGTTCCTTTGGTTCCAGTGGTGCCGTTGATGAGAAACACTTGCTATCTGGGCAACAGCTATTTTTCCTATCATGGCGTACATCTCAACGCCCACTGGAGAAGTACTCCATTCCTATTCTATGGGTAATAATAAGAAAAGCAGCAGAGACCGGTTAAATATATGGTTCGACTGGCGTAGAGCTCAGCGCCTGGGGCTGCTTCCGACGGTGGGAGAGATTTTCAGGTCTCATTGGACGGTTACGGCCCGACTGAAGCGTTGAAGCCCCAGTAAATAAGTTGCCATCTCACCACGGTCTGCTATCCTCATCGGGTGCATTAGGATTAAGAATAAGCGGACAAGCAGATTTTACTTTTCCGCACCAGCGAAACGAACTAGTGAACAACAAAGGACAGCTTTGAAACTGGGAATCCGGAGCGTAAGGTCCATGCTCCCAGGATTTCATGACGACGTCTCGAATATCAGAGGCGTCAGAAAATCAGCTGTGATTAACAGTGAGCTAAAAAGGCTGAAGGTCGATGTGGATGCCTTGCGAGAGACCCCATTACCGGACTAAGGTATGCTAACAGAAAGAGAATACAAATGTTTGAAAGGAAGGTGTTCTGATGAGCCTCCATTACATGAAGTTGGAAACAGCAGCAGAACTAAGCGGGGGAGCGAACGGATTTGGACTCTAAATCTAAAGCGCATTACGTTGGTCAACGTTTATGAATCGACGCTCTCTGTGACACCTGCGGAAAGAGGCTTTTTATCATAACATCACAACAATCCTCAAAAAACGGTGTAGTGATATTGGGTGATTTAAATGTCAGAGTTAGTGAAGATTACGAGTCTTGGCAAAACTGTCTCGAAAGGTTCGGAGTAGGTAAAAGCAATGAAAATGGACAATGCCTTTTAGAACTGTGCACACAGTTCAGTCATTGTATCAGTAACACTTTCTTTCAAGCAAAACCACAGCATAAAGTCTCTTGGAAATATCCTTGTTCTAAGCATTGGAATCAGCTTGATTTTTATTCTTGTTAGGCGCATTATTATAGGAAGCGTACTCCTCACCAGACCATATCAAAACACAGACTGCGACAGTGGTTTGTGCAAAACGGAAGTTCCCCAGTCGAAATTTCACCGCACCAAATTGTCTGCTAAACCAAGGATAAACGTCACTCGTATGTGCGAACCTAATCTAGCTGCGCGATTTGCAAAAGCCTTCACAGCCGAATGCAACAAGACAACCCCAGAAGAATCGGCTTCAAAAATCTGGGAATCGCTAAAAGCTGCATATGCCGGGTCGCACTTTCCAATTATGGTCCGAAGAAAGCACGAACGAGCGAATGGTTCGAAGTGAAATCTTCTGAGATGACTTCTGTGTTGGATGAGAAACGGTCATCATTCTTGAGGTTCAAAGGTATGCCAACAGATGAAAGCTTACGACTTCTAAGAGCAGCTAGAAATAAGGTCCAACAGACTGCAAGACGACGTGCAAATGACTATTGGACTGAAATTAACCTCATTATCCAAAAAGCTGCGGATACTGGAAATTTTCACGGTATGTATGATGGGATCAAAAGAGCCTTTGGTCCAAACAAACTTAAAACAGCTCCCATCAAGTCTGTATCTGGTAACCGGATTGTCGACAAAACTCAGCAGATGGAAAGATGGGTAGAGCACTTCTCCTCCCTCTACCCTAGGGACAGTAAGGTTTTACCGCAATCGACCGCTTAGCGAATGGGAATGCCCATGGTGACGACAGAATTCCACCTGGGTCACGAAATGCAGCAGAACAGCAATATTACAGCCTCTTTACCATTTGCTTCTTTAGTGTTGGCAGGAGTAGTGTGTCCCACATGAGATGCGAAACACGAAGATTATCACGCTATTTAAGAACAAGGGTGATAGAGGCGACGGCAACAATAACAGAGGAATCTCCCATTTGAATGGTGTAGGCAAATTATTTGCAAAAGTCTTACAGATCCTGCTACAAGTTTTAGTTGATAGAGTTTACTCCGAATCTTAATGTGGCTTCCGCAGGGGAAGATCAACCGTTGACATGATCATCAAGAAAAGTGTCGGGAACAGCGTATGCCATTATACGCTATTTTTAATGATTTAACGAAGGCATTCGACTATGTCAGCATGGAGGGTCTTTCAAAATGATTGATCTGATAGTCTGCCCCCCCCAAGACTGCTCGAACTCGTTATTTTGTTCCACTCTGGCATGAAGGGCTCAGTACATTTTAACGGTTTCAGTTCAGAAGCCTTTGAAATTCGCTGACGCATCAACAAGGGCTTGTACTTGCTCCCACGCTGTTCTGCATTTCTGTGATCTACTTCTGAAGCACGCTTTTAGGACGGGAACAGAAGGCATTTACATACGCACGCGAAGTGATGGTAAGCTTTTCAACCTGAATCGGTTGAGAGCACAAACCAAAAGTATGGGATGTGATAATCCGTGGCCTGTTGTTTGCCGACGATGCAGCCTTTATTGCTTACTCCCAAGAGAACCTAAAGTCGCTAATAGACTGTTTTTCGTTGGCATGCAAAGACTTTGGTCTAACAATCAGCGTAAGCAAGACCAAAGTCATTGGTCAAGGGATTGTATCGCCTTAAATCATCATCGTTGAAAACTGTTGGCTTGAACCAGTACATCATTTCACATATCTGGGCTCAACCACTGCGGATAACCTCTCGCTAGACATGGAGATTGATAAGCGGATTTGCAGAGCAGCTGTCATTTTGTCCCGTTTGAACTCTCGTGTTTGGGGTAAAAGCAAGTTGACTGTAAAGACAAAAATGCTGGTATACAGCGCATGTGTACTAAATGCTTTACTTTATGGCAGTGAAACCTGGACCATCCATCTACAAAGCATCTTGAACATATCGTGGATGGACAAAGTGCTTAATGCTGAAGTGCATTCAAAAGCTGATCTACAGAGCAAGTTCACCCTACTACGACAGTGCCGCCTGCGGTGGCTTGGCCATGTCTACAGAATTGAAAATTATCGTATTCCGAAAGATCTACTCTATGGTCATTCGAAATCAGTAATTCGACTGTTGGGTAGACCGCATTTGGGGTACAAAGATGTTTGCAAAAGAGATATGAAGGCATTTGGCGTTGGGAAGAACTTGCTCTTGATCGCTCACATAGGACGCATTGTGTTAAGCGTCGTCTGTAAGCAGGGGAAAAGATACAGATCTCAACTGCTGAACGTAGACCACGCCGCCGGCGTGCAACTGACGCCGATCGACCTGAGTTCTGCATATTGTTGCGAGCGCTACGGGATAGATTGTTCCTCTTGAATCGGACTGTCTACTCACTCGAAAAGCTGTGGAACATGAAACAAATCATGCCATTGTGGTGTACATCCATGGTCAACATCGACCGAAGGAGGCCAACAACAAAGCATATTAATGCCCACACAAGCATATATAGAGAGAGAAAGAGGGACAGAGCTGGGTTTAACAAACATATGCATACTCGGGTTAAAGGAAAATCGATTCCGATAGCGCGGAGCTAAAGCGATCAAAATGCGAATTAAAACGGTCAACACCCTGCAAAAATAAATACTTGCAATAAACGAAATGCGCCAAAAATATACAAAATTGACACCTCACTAACCGAAATATGTACAGAATTCATCCGCATTGATGGTGGCTGACATCAAGATAACACGTAAATCCGGTTTCAGCCTGGCAATGTTGCGCAAAATGGTAAGCGAAAAATCGCTCAGAAAATCTCGCTCGTGTACTTCGTCAATGATCACGTGGCTGAAATTCTATTTAGTGAATAGCAACGCTAGATTAAAATGAACATATATTATAGTGAAAGCGGTCAAGTAAATTACCACAGAGAAAATTCATTTGAAAATAATACATGTATATATGAAATCACAATCCTGATCCAAGCAAAGTGCCGCACGTTCAAAGACTGCACGTGGGTTAAGATACTGTCAAGTTGCCAAAGCCTCGAAAAATGGATGTAAAGGGAAATGGCAGTAAGAATCCAGTTTATTTCGGCATGGAACTCAATACAAATGGTAAATCGATATAGCACGATCTTAGCTGCAAAGCACAAAAGTACTGCACGACACAGGACAATTTTCCGTTTCATATGGATAACTTAGAGTCAATAATGCTGTAAGAAATATAAAAATGTATGCCAAGATGGTTTATTGAGACTTATTCGCCAACGGAAAACACATTTCCGTTTAAAGGATAAAAAAGATGAGGATGAAGAATACATAAAATATAAATTACAAATATTACTTCCACCGCAAAGATTGAAAGATAATTTTAGGCAAACTTTTGACAGCCAACTCCTTTAAAGCACAAATTAACAAAATAAACATATACATCTGTGCACGTATGTTTAGTTTGACAAGGGTCCACGTTATATCGCAAACACATTTTCGTTATGATCATTACATTCAGTTCAGGGAAACCCTAATTTTTTAAGAAGAATGAAATTTTATTCCATTAGGTTCAAGATACGTGAAACCTTATGGTAATGTTCCGAAATGGTAAATGAAAATGGCGTGAAATCAGACATGGAATACTTGTGATCAAACTCAAGGTTAAATCGATAGCACAACTACGCTAATATTATACGGAAGTAGTAATGTCAGTGAAAAAATGTTGTAAAGTGCTTTCGTCAATCGACTATTGAATGTAAGTGACGGGAATCTATTATGATACCTAGCTGACGCTTCTTCTGTACAAATATTAGAGAGTGACTTCTTAGTAAACAAACAAACATATCTTTTTTCTGTTGCACACAGTATCAGCACTTATAAACTCCAGTTGATTCAACACTGTTTGGCAGAATCTGGTGGAGGGTAAGATTACGTTTAAAAAATTTCGTGTCAAATTTAATAAAAACAGATAAAAAGCAGAAATAGAATGACTGAGACGCGAATACGCTGTATATAACTGAATTAAATAATAACAACCTCAAGCATGGGATCAGATTGAAGCCACTGTAAAAGCATGCCGGTGGTTACGTAGGTTATGGAACCCTGTGGTCGCAGTGGCAGACGACGTTCGAGACGGACTTGGTATCCAACCGATTCGCCAATTTTCTCTGCTCTTTCTGAAGCAACTCTCTCGGCAACCGAAATGGCGCTGATACGACGCGGTTGGGTAACTAAAATCCGCGTGACCGAACCGTTTTCGCGAAGAATCGCATCATCCAATATCAGCTGGGGTATTTGCGTGGTTTTCCCACAACCCGTTTCGCCAGATATAACAAGGATTTGATTGCTCCGTGTAGCGCTTAGTATTTTCTGGAAAATACCAAAAGGAAAGTAAGGGTGTGACTACTGGAAATAAACAGTAAGCTGCATCACATAACAGAAGTTCAATCAGTAGCAAAAAGGAGATGGTGGAAGGGCGAAATCTAATATATAGATTATGATGAAGTGATAGGAAAAATTGAAACCACACACCACAATTATCAAAGTGATAATTCGCGTTACATACAGCATAGACAACACAAGGTGAACTCAGTCGGAACCGCGCCAGTAGGTAGTATTACAGATTTGAAAAGCACCGAAGCTTCCAACGAAAACCTTTTTTCTGTACCTAGGGTACAATATTATCACTAAGCTTCTTCTCTACAATGAACAACACTATTTTCATCAATAGAAACGGCATTACATCGAGAGCAAACAAAGAAAACCTAATTACCATGCAAATATCACACAAAAAATCTTAAATAGGAGAAGAAGCAATGTTACTCAAAAGGTTTCGGAATTTTCGGAAGAGTGTATCGCAGAGAATAAATCACAACAGTCAGGCAGAAAGATACGGCACATGACTAGTCAATAATTACAGCAGCATAGCTGAAATGGAAAATGAGGTATACGGGTTCTGGATAAAAATAAGATAGGTAATGTCCCCAGGAATAGTGCACAGACAAGGCACAGGTGAATGAGGTGCCTGAGTTTCTAATAAATTACACATTCAATCAAGTTTGGTAAACAAATAGAGCGACATCAGCACGACAGCTTCATTGCAGTTTTCAATGTAATGCGTCATAATAAGCTTTTCTCGCCATTGGACGACGTAAGCGAAAGTTAAATCCAGTAGTCTCGCACAGCCATAGATTGTCCGTGGGTTGAGATATTATAAGGTGGCCAAGGTCTTAAATAGATATAAGGCAGAACATGGCAATGAAATATCAGCGTGTTACCGCCAATTAATAAAAGTGGGAAATCAATTTGCCAAGGTGTTATCTGTTATATCGAAGTACTGCACAGGATTAAGCTAACATTCAAAGAATAGGCTTACAAAGACTGCCAAGGAATACAATTCTGAGTTGTATCTAATAGCGTATGGAGTTAGACAATGGGTCACACAGTTATAGGCTGCAAGTGTGCGGAGATACTGTGGGGATGCGAAGACCTAAACAGACGAGTAAGTATGGAATCACACGCGACTGAGTTGCTCCATAAATTTACCGCTTAAATGTACGTCTTGTGGTAATTACAGCAACTTTTCGATACTTGACCTATGAAAAGATAATGCAGCATGTTATGAACTGTATGGTTCATGGAATTTAAAGGAATGATGCGTGCCCAAGCCTGCAGTGGATTTCTCAAAAAACTTACTACTTGCCATACCATTATAATACTACTACTAAAAGGCTTCTTTTACCTAAACTGTTGTATTGGGCCTGGTAACTGTAATCAGAAGAGATTTCACGGTGTATATAGAGCAGATATTAGCGGCTGTTAACCGTCGACATTTGCGGCGAGGTCGCGATCGTCAATAGTAAAGGACCAGTATCCGATGTAATGTACTTGATACGCTGTTCTATGGCCAAAAATGAGCAATCGGAGCGAAAGATGTTAAACGGCGTTCCCTATTTAATAACCATAGTTCCGCGAAAAAATTGCAGGCAAAAAGGTGACAGCAGTTTGTAGGTAAAACACATCTACAGATTGACTTTAGGGGCACAACACTATGAGCTAAATAATAGTGTTTACGTCCTTCGAATGACCAGGACAAGTTTAAAAATTATACTCTCACTGTTGACCGTATCATATGTTGATTGCGGAGCCAGGTAGACTGGAAAAAACAGCCAGCAGGCCAATCAATGACATCCGATAACGTATGAAAAGTAATAAAATCACGAAAGAAATGACTTCACGTGATTGCGCGTGATATAATGCTGTCTATAATTAAGAAAACTATATTCACGTATACAAAATATAAATTATAAGCATTACCTCCGACATAGCATAAGCAGGCAAATTTTTCCTGAATTCGAGCATTCGATTATATTCGGGAGAATTCCGAGTCGCTAAAAGTGATTGTTTCAACGACTGATCCAACGTTTCTCGGCGTGTTAACGTGGTGGACACAGGTCGAGCGTTTGATGCGTCACTTTCATATATTAGAGGTGCTGGAATATCTTCGGAATCATTATTGTTAGGCTTTTGAGCACTGGCTGCTTGAATGTTTGTCATCAAATGTGATAATTTGTTCAGATTGATCCCAGTAAGATCCAAAGTGGAAAACTGGCGAAAGAAATGAAAATAAAGGCGATCAAAGCACTTCTAATTCTGTGGAGCATAATAGACACGTTTTTTCAACTCCAATTCTATGTCGCACGGATCTACGGTGCTATATTGATTTGCTTACGGCACTGAGATGCATGTGGAGGAGTAATAACTTCTAAGCCTGGACAATCTGACAGCATAATAACCTACACGCACTCGGTGACTGTGCGACACTTCGCCTGAACCCAGATTGGTAATTTCATACATGACTACTCTAAATGGAGCGCTAAATCCTTGATTAAAAAAAATTATGTCACACTCAACAAACAAAGTATACCACCATGGAAAGCGTCAGGTTACATAATGAGGCAAACCTAAGAAAAATTGAGAGTATAACAGGAATATTGTTGCGGTTAGCCTCTGTCAGTCGATGCCCACCATGGATCTAAATCACAGGCATACATTCATATTATTTTTCGAAACACCCAGCTTGACTATACAGCGCGATACGGGAGTTACAATCTCACTCAAAATGCTTATAGCTATGAGTAGGTCGATCAGAGACGTTTGCACGTTGTCGACGTGATCCCCGTTCAGCAGCCAGTTAACTTCTTCTGCATGAATATCATGCTTCACACTTGGTAAACGTTGAGAGTCAAACGTAAATTCTTCCCAGCTTGCAGGGTTATTGTCAATAACTGTCATATATCATTTAAATACGTCTTTGTACCGTCAACTCTCTGATATCAACTTTTCCCAAGAGTTGACCGTTTGGAATCCGACCGTTTACCATTCTATAAACATGAGCGAGCTAAGGCGAATGACGTTGCTGGAGTATAGTAAACAGGTTCAATAGACCAGATTTAGAAAGCATTTCAGCATTTATTAAATTGTCCAATCATGATATGTTCAAGATAAGGCGGATGCTTCGTAAATAGCATTCAGTTTCCCTTCGTGTCTTGCGTGAATCGTCTAGGTCTCACTACCGTAAAGTAACGCATTTAGCATGCACGCGATGTATACCAATATCTTCGACTAGACAGTCAACTTGCGGTTATCCTAGACACGGGAGTTCCAACGGTACAAGATGGCAACCGCTCAGCCAACCCGATTATATATCTCCGTATTTAGCGAGAGGTTATCCGCAATGGGTGAAACAAGATATGTGAGATGATGTACTGTCTCAAGCTGACCGTTTTCAACAGTGATGATGGTATTCGAAGCAGTCCCTTGATCAAGGACTGGTTTTGTTCATGTTGATGGTCATTAAGGAGTAATTCATGAGGATTGTAAAGCATGATAAACATACATCAATTTCCGAACTGCGAGACTTCTTCGAGTGCGCAGCATACCACAGGCCAATTTCTTTGCCACTGAGGCCATCCGGAGGTTTCAATCTTGTACCTTTCCCTCGAAATCCTAGAAACAATTATTTATTTAAAAAATACCTCGACTCATTCCAACAGATAAATACAAACTTCTGTGTCTTGAACTACTCCAATTCAAGAAAAGGCGCCGGGAAATCTAACAAATAAAGAAATTGAAAATTGATGAAATGTTGTATAGAAAAAGAATGTTGAAGACAAAATAACTATCATTCAGACAGCATTCAACCGGCACATATTCGAGCTTGTATTCAGGGTAGTATATACAGCTGCTCGTTGTTTCGCATTGATGGCAAGTTAAAGTATTCAAGCATCATACCAAGATATCTACAAGCACTAAGCCGACATATACAAGGTAATCTCCTTGGAGTTGAATAGATAGCATTCATGAAGTAATAAGTCTGGGGTTAACTAGTGCTGTACAACCATGAATAACACACGGGCTGAGATATCATCAGGTTCTACAGGCATAGAAAAATAATAAATTTATTATACCAGAATACAGCGTTTACTCTCATGCGGTTTATTACCAATGCATTCATAAGCAGTTTTCGGTGTATATTATTTTAACTCTGTGAATTTGCAGCGTATCACCTTGTTAAATTTTATTCTTAACTCTTACCTTAAATTTTCCTCGATAGAATTTATGCCAGATTTTTAGAGATTGAAGAAATATGCCGTCTTCCTCTGCTATCTTGGATTATTCTTATCATTGATAAGATGTTTATTGCAATTTATCAGAATAGAAATGACACGAATGAACCAAATACGAATAATGCTAAAAGTTAACGAGATATAAACTTTTATAAATTAATAACACAATCGAAATAAACAAAGAATATCAATTCATTTTTCATGTGTGCATATTGTATGTATGTATGAAATCACAAGCCTGACCCAGGTTAGGTGCAGCACAGTCAAAGACTGCACGTGGGCTAAAATACTGTCATGTTGCCCGGGCCAGGTCACCGCACAAAAGTGCTGCACAATTGCACATCCATGCAAAATATGCACATAAACTCAGCTTTGAATGTTGTTGGCCTAATTCAGTCGATGTCGACCATGGATGTACATCATAATCGCATGATTTTGTTTCATGTTCCAAAGCTTTTCGAATGGCTAAACAGTCTGATTCGGGAGGAACAATCTCTCCCGCAGCGCTTGCAGCGATAATCAGAACTCGGTTGTAGGGCGTCAGTTGCACGCCGGCGGAGTGATCTGCGTTCAGCAGCCAAAAGCTGTATCTGCTCCTCCCCAGTTTTCAGACGACGCTTTACACAGTGCCTATAATGTGAGCGGTCAAGAGCAAGTTCTTCCCAATTCGTGGGGTCAATGCCAAGAGCTTTCATATCTCTTTTGCAAATGCGGTTTGTCGAGGCGTCAAACAAGGGTGTGTTCTTGCTCCCACGCTGTTCGGCATTTTTGTGCTCTGCTTCTGAAGCAAGATTTTAAGATGAGGACAGAAGGCACGAGTAGCGATGGCAAGCTTTTTAACCTGAACCGGTTGAGAGCACAAACCAAAGCACGGGATGTGCTAATCCGTGACCTGCTGTTTGCCGACGATGCAGCCTTTATTGCTCATTCCCAAGAGAACCTCCATTCGCTAATGGACTGTTTTTCGTCGGCATGTAAAGACTTTGGGCTAACAATCTGCATGACCAAAGTCCTTTGCCAAGGGACTTTATCGCCTCCAATCATCACTGTTAGAAACTGTCAGCTTGAACCAATACATCATTTCACATATCTTGGTTCAACCATTGCGGATAACCTCTTGCTAGACACGGATATTGATAAGCGGATTGGCAGAGCAGTGTCATTTTGTCCCGATTGAACTTTCGTGTTTGGGGTAACCGCAAGTTGACTGTAAAGACAAAGATGATGGTATACAGCGCGGGCGTACTAAATGATTTACTGTACGGCAGTGAAACCTGGACCACCCACGCAAGACACGAACGGAAGCTGAATGCTTTCCATCTACGAAGCATCCGTCGTATCTTGAACATATTGCGGATGAACAGAATGACTAATGCTGAAGTGCTCTCAAAAGCTGGTCTACAGAGCATGTTCTTCCTATTACGACAACGCCGCCTGCGGTGGCTTGGTCGTGTCTACAGAATGGAAAATGGTCGTATTTCGAAAGAATATACACTGCAAATTAACTGTTTCAAATCGCGATCTACGAATAAACAATAGAAAAATTGCACTATATTTAGGCTGCTTGTAAACAAGAATTAAGCAAGTATCTCGACTAGTAAACAGATCAACCCTGCTTGTGCTCCAAAGGTAGCGATTCCGAAATTTTGAGTGTAGTAAAAAACAGGAAATAGTGTTAATGAGGTATATGTTTCCTGAAAATGAGTGTTTTCATGGAAATGAGAATCGATGAGTCTTCTTAAAAGATGCGAAAGAAAAGGCTTCAAAAAGAGCCTTCTGCTGATTACACACTATCGCGGCGAAAAAGCGACGAAAACTTTCATGTCTGCTCCATTGATGCAACAATTTGAGCTTATATAGTGGACCAAAAACATAATTCTGCACTACATGGGTTCTCTGAGAGGGAATGTATAGGGAGTTACACGAGTGGGACGGGTTGGTCAAGATCCGGTAGGTAAGATGTCACTGTGATGAAGTCGATAGGCAGGGTAGAATATATCTACACCGGCCCTCTTATCGTGGTGTGCATACCACTGACAAAATTTGTCGTACGCCGGTGGGCTCTTTGCGAAGTCAAAGCTATTAAGCCTGTGCTGTGCATTCCAAATGTGAGCTGCGTGCTGAAACAGGCTGGAGTCTCACCGCCATTTCTATTTTCATTCTCATATGTCTAGACCTGGGAAAACCTGACAGTATCTTAGCGCATGTGCAGTCTCCGACTGTGCGGCACATTGCCTGGATCAGGCTTGTGCTTTCATACCATACCATACCATACAACGTTGGAAATACGTGGCAAGTAGATGAGATATGTGCAATGCGGCTACTTTCAGGATTTTAGGGTGGATGCCGTCGAGTCCTGGTGGAGAGTAATGCCGTAGACATGAAATCTTCTTGTGTACCGCATCAGGCGTAAACATTATTTCCGGCATTTCCTGTACGTCATGTGAGGGAGAAGAAAAATGGGAGGAGTTTGTAGGATAAATAGGGTTGAAAATTGGGGCTTAGTGCTCAGACAAAAGGTTTACAGCTTCCGAGGGGGTCGATGTGAGACAGTTTGCGCTGACTAGGAAGGGAATTCCAAGTTTAACTACCCGTCTCTGATTTACAAATTCGAACAAACTTTTTGGGTTTTCCAAAAACTTGTTGCAGATGTGCATTTCATGCTGACATTTGTCTTGGCGGCTGAGATATGTGCAACGATTTCGCAATGACTTATAAATTTCCCAGTCAGTTCGATTTCATCCTGTCCAGTAACACCGCCATACCAAGTTTCGCTGTGCTATGGCTTTGCGTGTTCGACTGCGAAGGAATGATCTGGGGTTCTGTTGTGTATTCTTACATGCTTACATTATTGTAATTCGCATTCTATTCTATCTATCTATACTAACTATTCAATTGTTCGTTGTTTTAGCTTTTCTGATGAATAAAGCCTAAATCAAGGCAACTCTCCACTTCTCAATCATTCTGAAACTCACACGTTTGTTTAGAACATTACAATTTATTCATCAGAAGATTTTTCAATGGATCGATTTCTCCGTCCCGAACTCCTCAACACTGATGCCAGTTCACCTTCTGCTGCAAAAGAGTGGGCTCATTGGTTCGCTACATTTTCAAATTTCCTCACTTCAATCAAAACTCATAAGCCAGACAAGTTGAAAACTCTGATTAACTATGTTTCTCCATCTGTTTTTGATCATATTATCGATCGCACAAATTATGAATCTGCTGTCACAACTTTACAAAGTATCTATGACAAATCTAAAAATGAAATATTCGCTCGTCATATGCCAGCTACTTGCAAACAGGATGCCAATCAAAATCTAGACGAATTTCTACACAAACTCAGAAGTCTCGCTTGTGATTGTAGTTTCAAATCAGTGACTGCTAAGAGGAATTAAGATGACGCTGTTCGTGATGCATTTATTTCCGGTATTACTTCCCATGGCATCCGTCAACGTCTTCTCGGAAATACATCACTTGATCTTGAACTTGTATTTCAGCAAGGGCGTTCACTTGATCTAGCGCATCAACAATCACAATCATCATCATCAAAGACAAATTTCAGACGTATCTGCTGAATTTCAAACCCGACACCTAAAGATCCAGAACCCGAGAAACCTGGTATTGCTTCTATGAAGACCGATAAATGTTATTTCTGTGGATTTGATAGACACCCGCGATACCGTTGCCCTGCACGGGATTCTCTCTGTAAAGGCTGTGACAAGAAAGGACGTTATCATAAAGTTTGTCGTTCTGGTAAATCAGCTACCGCGTGTATTTCTCAGCTTACTTCATCCATCACGATAGCTTCAATCCGAAGTAGCTTATCAAGCGCTATTGCACATATTACTGTGAATGACCGTAGTCTGAAAGCATTAATTGATACTGGAAGTTCTGAGAGCTATGTTGCTTCATCTATCGTTTCCAAGTTTAACTGGAAAGTATTTGAGTCACACAATCAGATTTCAACTGCCAATACACATTTGACCGCATTCACAGGTCATTGTTTTGTCACGATCAATTATAATGGTCTGTCTTATCCGCATATCAAACCATCCGTGTTACGAAATCTTTGTTCCGATGTATTACTCAGTCATGACTTCTTACGACTGCATCATTTAGTTGAAATCCCCTTTAACGGCTCGAAACCATCATTTAATGTATGTGGCCTTCTTGCTGCTTATATTAAATCACCATCTATTTTTGGCGATGAACCGTCACAGTTCAAATCAATTGCTACGAAATCCCGCTGTTACTCTCATAACGACGAAAAGTTCATCGAACTTACAATACTAGCAGAACCTGTGGGTCGTCTTTTAAATGCTTTTATGCAACATGGATATATTCCGAGTATTTGGAAGCTGGCTAATGTGATCCCGATACATAAAGGTGACAGTGGATCCTCAGTTTGTAAGTACTAGCATCTTATGTAAAATCCTGGAGAAACTTATTAGGGATAGGATCTGTCGCCATCTAGTTAATTACTCGTTGCTGAACTCTGCTCAGCACGGTTTCTTTAAAGGGAAGTCGTGCCTAACAAACCTTTTATGTTTTCTTAACGAGGTCACCATGCGGCTAGATAAAGGCCAAGTTGAAATTTTCTACTTGGACTTTTGCAAGGCCTTTGATTGGGTAAACCACAGATTGCATGCAACCAAACTTGGTTATATGGGTATCGATGGTCTTCTGAAGAAATGGATAATAGGCTTACTAAGCACTAGATACATTCGCGTCGGGATAGGCAGTATGTATTCTTCGAAAGTAAAAGTTGTTGTTTCGATCTGATAGGCTGCCCCCAAGGCTGCTGAGACTCGTTATTTCGTTCCACTCAGGCATGAAAGGCTGAGTCCATTTTAACGGTTGCAGTTCAGAAGCATTTGAAATTCGCCGAGGCGTCAAACAAGGGTGTGTTCTGGCTCCCACGCTGTTCGGCATTTTCTTTGCTCTGCTTCTGAAGCACGCTTTTAAGACGAGAACAGAAGGCATTTACATACGCACGCGAAGTGATGGCAAGCTTTTCAACCTGAACCGGTTGAGAGCACAAACCAAAGTACGGGATGTGATAATCCGTGACCTGTTGTTTGCCGACGATGCAGCCTTTATTGCTCACTCCCAAGAGAACCTACAGTCGCTAATGGACTGTTTTTCGTCGGCATGCAAAGACTTTGGTCTAACAATCAGCATGAGCAGACCAAAGTCCTTGGTCAAGGGACTGCATCGCCACCAATCATCACTGTTGGAAACTGTCAGCTCGAACCAGTACATCATTTCACATATCTTGGTTCAACCATTGCGGATAACCTCTCGCTAGACACGGAGATTGATAAGCGGATTGGCAGAGCAGCTGTCATTTTGTCCCGATTGAACTCTCGTGTTTGGGTAACCGCAAGCTGACTGTAAAGACAAAGATGATGGTATACAGCGCGTGCGTACTAAATGCTTTACTATACGGCAGTGAAACCTGGGACCACCCACGCAAGACACGAACGGAAGCTGAATGCTTTCCATCTACGAAGCATCCGTCGTATCTTGAACATATCGTGGATGGACAGAGTGACTAACGCTGAAGTGCTTTCAAAAGCTGGTCTACAGAGCATGTTCACCCTATTACGTCAGCGCCGCCTGCGGTGGCTTGGTCATGTCTATAGAATGGAAAATGGTCGTATTCCGAAAGATCTACTCTACGGTGAGTTGCAATTAGGAAGTCGACCATTGGGCAGACCGCACTTGCGGTACAAAGATGTTTTGCCAAAAGAGATATGAAAGCTCTTTGACATTGAACCCGCAAGCTGGGAAGAACTTGCTCTTGACCGCTCACTTTGGAGGCATTGTGTAAAGCGTCGACTGCAAGCCGGGGAGGAGCAAATACAGCTCCTGGCTGCTGAACGCAGATCACGCCGCCGGCGTGCAACTGATGCAATACCACAGAGTTCTGACTATCGTTGCAAGCGCTGCGGGAGAGATTGTTCCTCCCGAATCGGACTGTTTAGTCATTCAAAAAGTTGCAAAACATGAACTTCATGCGATGTGATGTACATCCATGGTCGACATCGACCGACGGAGGCCAACAACAAAAGTTGTTAGTGGAATCCCACTGGGTTCTGTACTCGGACCGCTACTTTTGCTTATTTTCATTGATGATTTGGCAGGGTCGCTTAAGTGTCCCTGCTATATTTTTGCGGATGACGTCAAGTTTATCGGATCACTGGATGAACAGGATCTTCTTGAGGACATAGAAAAGGTCATCAATTAGTCTGCTACATTGGATCTACCAGTAAACTTCACTAAAAGCTATCTCTTGTCTAAAGTCATTTAGAAGCTAGAGGTTGCTGGACCAGATGGTATACTTGAGATAAAAGGGGTGCCGAAAGTTCGTGACTTAGGTATAAAGTTTTCAGCGGAATTTAAATGGGCTGATCAATGTCCAGCTGCTGCACAGCGCGTTAGGAGAGAGCTTTTTCGCCTTCGATCATTTTTATCCTGCGGGTCCCCAGAGGTTTTCATACTATTATACAAAGCGATTGTGAGACCACATCTCGAGTATTGCGTTCAAGTATGGTCACCTTATTTGGAAAAAGATATTGCCAAGCTTGAAGGTGTTCAACGCCTAGCTACTCGTATGCTTGTAGGGCAATCGGGTAGGTCGTATGAGGAACGATTGCTGAGTCTGGAGCTCTTCTCACTAAAAAGGAGGCGGCAACGTGGGGATCTGATTGAAACCTTCAAAATCATGTCAGGTTCCAGCACTTTTCATCTCAGTGAATTGTACGCTTTGGCGCCAAGTGTGGGTACTCGAGGCCACTCATTAAAACTGTCAAGCGACATGTCAGGTCGAATGTTTGTAAGTTCTTCTTTAGTGAAAGAGTAGTAAATTACTGGTATCGTCTTCCTAAAGAGGTTGTTTGTTCTACTTCGGTAGGGGGTTTCAAGAATGGACTTGACTTTTTGTGGCCATCATTATTTCCTGATTTATATCCGTAAGAGAATAGTTGGTATGATCCTCTGGTTGTCCTTGAAACGCACTAATGTTTTTCCTCACCTATTGGGAAGGGCAGTTTTTCTGTTGCGTTCCAGATTACTCTCATTCCAGAGGATATTTGTGAAGATATTGTTTGAAGTTGTGGACGCTCTTCTGTGGCATACCACCGACCGAAATCTGGACGCTCGATTGGCTCGTTAGCCACATGCTGTCCTGTGCAAACTAAACTGAACTGAACATGAATCAGATTAATTGCAAAATAAATCTTTATCAGCAATCTAGCGAGGTAAATTCGTATCGCGCGCTCAATTCATACTAAGGGACGCGATATTGGCTTTGCGTAAATAAGAACGATTTAAAAGCCATTAGGACCTCATGCAGTGGGCGTGCGTTCTCGGACGAAATGACTGATCAATCTCTCACATTCACGGAAGAGTCGATCGACGATCATATCCTGAAATCGGTAGAGGCACAGCTCTGTCATGTGATAAACTTAAGTCCTTTTGATCAATAGGAAATCTGTGTCAAGATGACCGCGAAAAATTATAGGGAATGCATTGGGAGGTGGGTAACAATAGAGTAAAAAATGTTTAAATGCATCAGGTGGGACGGAAGGACGGAGGTTAAAGGCATAAGAAGATAGCCAGCAAACCTTCACAAACTGAACAGTCACAAGATCATTTCGGTTGGTGCTGTGACAACCAAAGATCAAGTTTCTTGTAACAAGTGCATCTGCTGAACTCAGAGCCATTGAAATAAACCCGAGGAATTCCCCAATGCGGGGTTTGACATCGCTCACCATCCAAGATAGTTAAGATTACCTCTTTAAATTTTTGAGGATTTAACGAAAAACCGAGTGAGGATGACCATTAGTTGATGGTATTTATCATTGATTCTGGCACAGAAGAAAGGTGAAAACAAACGAAACGTCGTGACGTATTTAAGAATAGGAGTGGAAGGAAATCGCATAAAATCAAAAATTTAAATATCCAGAATAAGAAGGGAGAAAACATTTCGCGCTGCAAAACACCGCGAGGAATTGGTATCCAATGAGAGACCTTGCAATTCACTGGAGTATGTAGTGAAAAACTTTCACTTTGTTTCTTCGTATTGAAAACGGCCTTTAAATTAGGAGGCAATCCAGTGAATTCTGTTCAAATAACTCGTGACAACACTATTGATAGCGTTGTTCTAATCAAGGATGCAAACTTGCACGGTGTTCGATTTAGAAACAAGTGAACGGGATTCGTTTTCTTTTAGCACAGTAAATAAGTCAACCGCCGAACGATTCGGTCGGTATGCAAACTGATGAGAATCTTCTAACTGACAGCTCCAAACCGTGTGTCGCAGCACAATATTTTCAAGAAATTTGAGTAACTGTGAAGTAAAAGTAATAGGCAAAACTTCCCAAGATCGCTTTTGCAAATCAGAGTTATGCATACTAGCTTCCAAAATTCAAGCATGAAGGCTTTCTATATGCATCTATTAAAAAAGATGAAATAGGTTATAGTGTTTTCCGTTTGCATAACTTTTACTGTGCTTGTTTTACTGCTTATACCGAGTAGCGGTTTTCTGTACATAATAAAGCGCGCGGTTTTTGGGTTACACTTGGCGTGACGCATCTCTTGTTCTGTTTTAAGACTAGATCCATCCACTGTCGTGATTGTGCTGGAGTTTATGTGTTCTGTGGTTGCGTGATCTAAACTACATCGGAAAAGCATTGTGTTCCGACTATAAACTATAAACTGCTAGTGGTAACACTCCTAGTTGCCTAGTCTTATTTATTACTTTTATCTCGAATTTGGATTACTTTTTCATCCATTTCCGTATACGCAGTTTGCTTTCTCATTTTTTTATTTTTCTCACAACATGAAATCTGACAGTGAATCCAACGACGTCGCAGCGGAGAAAATAAGCCATTTTACATTACCCTCGTGATCCTAGTTTATGGTTTGCACAAATTGAAGCGCTATTCGAATCATATCGCGTCACAACGCAACGAACACAGTACAATCGTGTGGTTGGCATGCTCCCGCCTTCCGTTGCCAAGGAAGTTGCTGATCTTTTTTACACCCGTGCGTCTACCAGTATCTTTACGATGTCCTAAAATCAACTGTGATTTACGCATTGGCTCGACTGACGAACAAAACTTAAGCAAACTACTTTCTGGCGCCGAACATCGCGACCGTTCCCCTTCCCAACATTTGCGACACCTCGAGCAATTACAGGGCCGTCAATAAATTAACGACAATGTATTGCGACAGATATGGTTGCAGAGCCTTTCTCAAGAAATTCGTAAAGTGCTGGCTGACATGGATGCTAACACCAGCTTAGATCGACTCGCCAAGGTGTCAGATAAAGTTCATCACATTGCACAAAATGCGTCCATCTCCCGTGTATCCCCAAACCCCACACCTGCTTATTTTCCTAATCCCCTTGAGAAAGAACATTCTGACTCAAAATCCAAGTTCAATGAATTCTCCTTGCACATCCAAAACCTTTTCCGTGCCCGGAGTACCTCTCGCGGGAGATTTTCTCAGCGGTTTAGAAGCAGATCCTACAGTTGTTCAAAAAGACCTACTATTTGTTACTACCACCGTCGATTTGGCGCGAAGGCTATTCACTGCACGTCGACATGTACTTTTACCACTGAGACCGAAGAACAGGGAATCTTCGTCGCCTGGCAGTAAACACGGCGGCTCTGTCTGGCAATACCACTAGCCGTCTACTCCACGTCTGCTATGGTTCAAACAGTTTGCGTTTTCTGATCGACACTGGTGCGGAAGTCAGCGTTATCCCACCCACAAAATCAGACTGCAAGAACCAATCCCCCCGACTCTCCGAGCGGCAAATGGTACCCGAATTTCCACTTAGGGTAAGCGTTTCATTTCTGTAGATCTAGGTCTACGACGCAATTTTCAGTGGATTTTCATTGTGGCTGATGTAAAAGTGCCGATTTTGGGTGCAGACTTTCTTTCTAATTTTAATCTTTCTGTTAATTTGGCTAATCGTAAGCTTATCGACAATTTAACAAAGCTTAATACATTGGTAGTTTTCTGTAATTCACCCATACAAACAATTCGTTTGCTTATTCCAGACACATCCTCTACATACAGTTCCCTCGTGACCGAATTTCCTGATATTTATAAACCTTCATCCTCTACCACTCCTTTTAGACTCTATGTCAAACACCATATTTTGACCCGCGGGCTGCCTTTTTTTAACAAACCTCGCAGATTGGCTCTCAAAAAGCTCGAAGTTGTCAAATTGGAATTCGAGCACATGTTGGAGCTTGGTATTGTTCGAACCTTTCATTCTCCCTGGGCTACCCCTCTGCACATTGTTGAAACGAACAAAGCGGACGCCTGGCGCCCATGTGGTGATTATCATGCCCTAAATCGAGTGACTGTCCCACATCGTTATCCGATCCCCCACGTACACGATTTTGCCCTATCCCTCAACGTGAAATCCGTTTTCTCTAAGTTGGATCTAGTTCGTGCCTATCATCAGATACCCGTCGCTGAAGATGACATCCCAAAGACCGCAATCAACACTCCATTCGGTATGTTCGAATTTCTAAAAATGCCATTTGGCATACGAAATGCTGCTCATTTATTCCAGAGATTCATGGATCAGGTTTTTCAAGGTTTTTCTTTTGTTCATGTGTATATCGATGTTCTTATCGCTAGTCCGACTACTACAGAACACGTTGAACACCTGCGCACAGTTTTTCATCGTTTGTCACATTACGGCATTATTGTCAATCCTGACAAATGTTTGTTTGGAGTTGCTTCTTTGAAAATCCTCGGTCAATTTGTCGATAGTTCTGGTATCAAACCTGTGCCACAAAAAGTATCAGCCATCAGTAAGTATCCCTGTCCAACTTCCCTTCGCCAGTTGAGGCTTTTTCTCAGTCTTGTGAACTATTATAGGCGGTTCATTCCACATTGTGCTGCTGTATCACAGCCAATGACAGATTCACTACGCAGAAAGGAGCGCGATTTTAGGAATGTCTTTCGAATGTTTAAAATATGCCTTGAATGCAGCTACTTCACTGACGTACATATCTACGTGTTCCAACGGGGAGTTATCACTCGCCACAAACGCCTCTCAAGAAGCAGTCGGTGCACTCTTTCAACAAGAAGTCGACGGTACCATCAAACCACTTGCTTTCTTTTCCCGACGTCTCCAACCAGCTCAGACACGATATATTACGTTTGGCCGTTTATTGTTGGCCATCTATTATGCAATACGTCATTTTCGCTATTTGCTAGAAGGTCGTAATTTCACTGTTTGGACCGACCACTAGCCCATAATATTTGCCATTGCTGCTCCTTCAGATAAATATTCACCTAGTGAGATTCGACATTTGGACTTTATTTCACAATTCACGAGTGATAATGAATACTTGTCTGGACCGTCCAATACTGTTGCTGATGCATTTTTCCGTATAGAAATTTAAGCAATCTGTCATTCCCCCTTGGATCTACAGCAGCTAGCCCTTGCTCCAACAGTACGACACATCATCATTTTCTCGTGTTCGACAAATTCCCATGCCCAATTCAAACTTGCACATATTGTGTGATATTTCTACTGCCCAACCCCGTCCTTTGGTTCCCGCTTCATTCAGAAGAATTGTTTTCGATCAAATCCACGGTTTATCTCATCCCGGTATCCGCGCTACTCGCAAACTTATCATCGAGCGTTTTATCTGGCCGAGTATGTATGACCCTCCTGCAGATAACGAAAGTCCAGCTGGTGAACAACTTTTGGTTCTATTCGTCGTCAATTCTTCAACATTCCTGAATCATACAAAGAGGCCGTACCACCTGTCATATATAACTCACCATTTCCCATCCGCCACCACCTTCCTACATTTTCTAATTTCAAAGCATAAATGTTCTTTTTTCAGTTTCCTGAAACAACTATTCCAAAAAAAAGTCAATTCATGCATATATAATATATTTTTATTTTTTTATGACAATTTTATTACTACTTTCACCACTTTCTCCTTGAGTAGCTTCTATTTCTGCTGTCCATTTATTCGTATCCTTCCCATTCGTCAATCTTGACCATATTTTGAAAGAACTTTATTGTTATCTGACAATAACACTTTTTTCTTAAAAATTGTAATTTCGTTTCCGTTATTTACCAAAAAAAGATTTAAAAATTCCGCTCACTTAGGTCATTTGTACTATCATATTTTACTTTGATTTACAAATTTTTAAAACCTGATCAGGTATTGCATGTCTTGGTTGACCAAGAATATATTATTATTATTATAAAAAATGAACGGCTGGCTAATACGTTTGGAAACAATCAAGCCGTTGCCGGAGTTGGTAGGACGATGTTGAATACAATTTCTGACTGCGTAGCGGGACTCTGGTTTCCGAATTTCCCTAGAGGCTTTTCCATGATTTTATCTAACCACAAGGCAGTGGGGGCTTAAGATAAGGGTTTTTCTTCCTTTTGGTCGCACGCCTTCATTAGGGGGAGCAGATATATCTCTTAACTGCTGAACGCAGATCAATCCGGTGGCGTGCAACTGACAAGCATTGACCGAGTTCTGCCTATGGTTGCAGGCGATGCTGTAGTTATTGTTACTCCCGAATTAGATGAATATTCATTCAGAAGTTTTGGAAAATGAAACCAACATGCGATTGTTATGTAAATATATGATGGGCATCGATAGAAGGAGGCCAACAACAACAAAGAAAGAAAATATTGCATCTTTCATTGTAATTCGTCTAGAACGGAACATGTCTCCTATCTCTAATTAATGCACGTGTGGATTGGAGGGATCAGAATCTAGGTTGTTGCATCCGATAACGTTCGCTTGCGAAACAGAAATGTCAGTCCGATGTGTCACGTAGATTATGAAGGACAATTTTTGACCCTGAAAAATGCGGTGCCACGTCAATTTCTCCGTTTACCGTCATGATTCACAAACAACCATCGATCTAAGCTTATCCAAAAAGCGCGCAGAAATATCTATTGTGTAATATACTAATTAAAACAAGCATCTATGGAAATTAAAGTACATTTGAAAAGAATGAGAAATTATAAAATACCAAACGTTGTAGCAGTTTTCGACAGACCGGTGAGGGTGTAAAATACACCGAGGTGAGTTTAGGAGAAGAATTCAGATTATGAAGTGGTGTATTAGCAAACACTGTGCTAAAATTGTACAGAGTTGAGACCGTAAAGCATCAGCACCCTCTTATGCTTTAGTGGTCAATTGATCTGAGAACTTTTGTTTGTAATTTCCATTTTGCAATAAAATGTTGATATAAGATATTTTGATAAAACAAAAAGTTGGTGGTTAGATTTTTTTGATGATAAACCCTGTAATGGTGCACTACACAATAACTGAACAATTTTACTAAGTGCACCTCACCACAAACAAATTAGGAATAAAATTAACAACGCTACAGTTTTTACCACTTGAGCATTTGAAGATAAGAAAACGCTCGATGTTTTTTTTTCTGGCAATTGAGGCATGGCTTCGCTCAATTCGTGAGCACTTGATTTATCTTTATCCAAATATAGCGTGTGCAGATTATGTTCCGTGTAAAGCACGTGCTCGGGTGGGAGGGACCATGCACTTAGTCGAATAGTGGACGTCGTAATGGTAGTGGGAATTTTGATGGGTAACATTAGTACTGAAATAGCACGTGACCTGTTGATCACTGATCGGTTGGAAAGATGAGGATTCACGACAACGTGTTATCTCATGTTTTGTATGTAATGTGAAACAGAGAAAGGTAGTGTGAAAGTAGTAGATTAAATTTGGATAATGTGCATGTGCGATAGGGCATCAGCGGCAAAATTTGCAATACTTATAATGGAACTGATGTCTGTAATCAACTGGTCAATCAAATCAAGATGTCGCGCTTCACGTTGTGAGTCGCGATACAACTCTCCACTGAAAGCGAATGTCAAAGGTTCATGAAAATTCAATACAGTTAAATGATGGCTTTTTAAAATGCGGCGAAAGTGTTTGATAGCCAAGTAAATGGCCAGTAACCCCCAGCCGAATGTGCTGTATTTTGTTTCCGCTTCTTGTAAACGCTTCAAAAAGAAACCAGTGTGCTGCAAATGGTCAAGATCAGTTGCTACGAAACATCACTAACAAAAGTTTATAAATAAATATGGCTCAACCCAGAAAAAATGAACATAATCGTTTTTGCATACATCGTATTGAAAAGGCGATTGGGTAACTTCGTACACATTTTGGCTACCGCGATAAATTTTCATTATCCTATGCGTTTTTTCCAACATTCGTTTTTTCGTTATTGTAATAGTCAGTCTATTATAAATCGGTGAGCCCGAAATACACGCATCCTTCGTGTAACTTTTCCGGAACGTCAGATTTTCTCGCTTCACATCGGCGTATTTTAGGTAATTTGTTCATGTATAATCGTGCGTTTTCGCATTGTTCGCTCCTGTCGTATTTTAGAAGTTATAATTCTTTGTATAATTCTGTGTAACATGAGTGATACGGTTATCACAATACTCAGTTTTATTTTTCAGGACCCAGAATATTTGTATCATTTTTCAGAAAATGAACTTAGTTCTAAAATACAGTTGATGACTCAGCCATGTTTTCGTATTTACCTCAGAAACTCCCAGCTGATGTGTTGTTAGAGGTACGCGAAGCTGTTCTGGCTGCCCCCATAGGTGACCGCAACTGTAGCGTCAAACAGACCTTGATATATCGCGCTCATGTCTGAACGATTTAGGCTAAATCAGTTGTTTATCAACATAGAAATTGCCAACAAAAAGTCATCTATCATACTAAAATATAAAGGTAACGGGCTGCTCAAATTTGGTACGTGATCCCACTTTACTGGTTGTTTTTACGCCGCTAATATTTAAAGTAATTTATATACATATTTTACCACAATTTTATTAAAATAATATTTGTTGAATTAATAAAATAAATCTGGTTAAAATGAAGTCGGATACCTTAATATCTTCTCGAATTGAATTTGGTGAAATATAAATAAATAAATATTTCATTTTCGGAATTCCAAGGCATGCCAAGCATGATCGATAATTATCAAAGTTGTTTGTATACATGAAGCATAAAAAATGGACAATAATTATTAACATTTTCAAGGTCATACGTGCTGGGAATTTTTTTGTTCGTTAAAATGGTTAAGGTAAATAATAATCAATCAGTTTTACAGAAATTCAATATATGAGCAGTTATTGTATGAAAAGAAAATCGGGTGAGGGGAAAATGATACGAAGAATATTGAAGAACGATGGACCGGAACATCGAAGATGCGAGGAATCTCGAAGAGAGAGAATCTTCAAAAATGTTTAGTTGGAACACATTATTATTGTCGAATATATGTTCTAAATGGAGAGTGTCTTTTCGTGGGTATTCGTAGAAGATTTGGCGTCCCAGTGTTGACTCGTTTGTGAACCGGAATTCTTCATATGGATGTAAAGAGGTAATCTGGAAAATAAATACTAAGGGACGGAGTAACTGTTCACTATGAAAGTTGAAAAACTGATATCACTGTTAATATCCAGCAATGCCATGATTGTATAGTTCATCTAATGAGACATCTAGGTTGAGAAGTTTCATTAATTTTTCAACTGTGAGAAATGAATTCAGATGTGATTTAAAATCACATAGTGAGGTACAAAGTCTTATGTTTTTCGGAAGAATATTCCAGAGTTTAGCGTATTTATTTAGGTAGAAGTTACTTCTCACTTTCGTACAGGATCTAGGTAATTCCACTAGGTTATCTTGATTTCTTAAATTATATCTAGAACCTTGTCGGAAGCGAATAGACGAATTTATATCTATATTATCAGAAGATATTATTCTAAAGAACAGTATTAGGTTGTGTCTAATTCTACGGAACCATAGTGGTTCTAGCTTGAGCTGCGTACATCTTTCTCTATATGATTGATTCGAGCTATATCCGGTGATTGATTTGGTAAAAGTACGTTGTACTTTTTCCAAAAGGATGGTATCGGTTTTATTTATACTGCTATATATTATATTACAGTAATCAAAGAGGGGTATGGTGAAAAGTTTATAAAGTTCTAACTTACAGTGTGGGAGAGTAAAGAACTTATGAATCATATTAACACTCTGCTTTGCTTTTGAGATCACGTGATGTATATGCTCGTTGAATGTAAGCGATGCTGAATATTTGAACCCAAGATCACGTGTGCAATCGATAATTTGAATAGGATTACTATTAGAAGAATTGAGTTATCAGGAATTGTACATCTTAAAGCCAAGTAATCGTACTGTCAAATTGGACAGTGAAACTTCAGTTATTTTCATTAAATTGAAAAAAATTAGAATCGGGGGTGTCAGAACTTAGAAATGACAAGCAATATGCAACTCCAGCTATAATTCTATAAAACCTTTTTATCACTGATGAACCCTGAATTGGGTATTGACCAAGATATATTGATCGGAGCCAATGAATTAATAGAAACCATGTGCACAGATTATGTCAAAAAAGAAGCTCATTCAAAAAATAAAATCATCTTGAATGTTGCAGATAATTATCCTTTAAACGATTTAGAATGTATATATTTCAAACATATGGCATTTTAATAGAATGTTTAACCATATTCCAAATACGTAAAAACACAATTGAACAACGTATACCTGTTTTATTAAAATTCACAGATAAGAGTGGTGCTTCGTAATTACTTGCTAATAAAAACCTTTTGAAAAGTATACCAATGTTCTCTAATGTCTTCATTGAACCGGATTAACGTCTTTGTAACAGAAATAAAACTATAAAAGACGCACATTTATTAGCTCTACTATATGTAACAATACTTTAGATAAGGATGAACGAATGCAACATGAACATCTAATTTAAAATATCTCTAATAATTCCCAAAGTTCAAAACCCACACCTGATAATCATGGTATGTGTGAAACATGACCTTTGCATCGACGCCTGCCGCGTTTGACTAAATTAAGACAAACACGACTTTTCTATCAAATTCTGCTACGTGTAGAGAGGCAGTAATCAGGCAACCTAATCGAAAACCTATGAAGACAACTAATCATATAAGATGTTTACCTAGTCTCGATAACCATATTGAAACTTCCCCTTCCCTAATGAAAAACCACCTACCACATAAACGGAGTATCACCATTCACCAATTACTCCTGAACCTATTTCTAATATTCAACCATATTATAATTCAGCTACCACTACACAATATCCCACCTCTTATAATAATTATATACCTCAACCTTGATTTTATAATCCATATGTATCTCACTTCACTTATGAACCATACTTTAATACTAATACCACATTTTTTCAAAAGCATATGAACTAAAACCTAAGCCCAGAAAACAGACTGATGCATCCATTCTAAATCCTTTAACTTCCGACCTCTGTGTTGTTCGTTTTATCATCATCAATGCTAGATCAATTATGCCTAAATTCTATACACTAAAATCTTACCTTTCTTCTAAACCGTATACATTATTCTTATAACTGAATCACGGACTCGTGATGGTCACTCTGATTCTAAGCTCATCATGCTCAACTACCAGATATTTAGTAGAAACCGCAATCTAAAACGAGGTGGCGGTTGCCCTATTTATGAGCATTCAATATTCGATGCCTATAGGCTAACATCTTAGAATTTACCAGAACTCAAATATTCATTATAAATAGAACTATTTATGCTAGATGTTTTAATAGGTTGCATCTACTACACACTAGGTTCAACTTGATCTAATCTAAATACATTAACTCAAGCTTTTATCGAAGCGTCCTTACATCATACACGCCATAAAATTATAGCCGGTGACCTCAACATGCTTAATTTAAACTATCAAGAACGAAGTAAAGTTAGCTCTCATACAAATTTTATAAAAACATTTTACATAATTGGTCACAAACAATTTATTTATAGACCCACTATAAAGGGAAATATTTTTGACTTAGTTTATACTTTAAATATAGATCCAACCAATATTGCCTACCCTCTTTAATAGGGATTATAAATATTATATTTCCATCAACCATGCATTTGAAAACATACCAATAAGGTCGTGGTACTTCAAGTGACGTGGTATCGTCGCGTAATATTCTCTGTCGCACATCAACAGTTATGCCAAATTTGCCGAGAATGTAGATTCAGACAATCAGTTTCTGGACGTCTGCAATCAAAATGACAACTAAGAATTGCCTAATCAAACCAACATTTCTTTTTCCCATCTATGTTAATTATCTGCAAGTGATGTGAACCACTCTGAACTCTTTATCTTCGTTAATAAAATAAATGTCGTCCTATCATTTTCATTTAATGAAATGCCACACACTCTGATACCGCTTAACACTGATCTTGCATCTATATCAAGCTGAGGCGCACAATATGGATGAGAATATTCAGCTCCTAAGACACAATATATGGGATTACGCTGCTTAATCCCCTGTGACACACTTACATTAAATGGCTCAACCATAAATCATTCTGCAGAAGTAAGGGACCTCGGATGTAGGTATTTCTCTTCTCTCAACTTTAATTATCAAGCGAGACATCTCCTCGCGAGAGCACGAAAAAACTTTGGCCTAATTAACCATAAATTATTCTTACGCGTAAGTAAAATTGCTCTATATAAAATGAAGTTACTGCCAATTCTTGATTAATGTAATATCATATATTCCCACATGAGGAGGCGTGATTGTTTTCTTTTAGAGAGACCTCAACGTTCTTTCACCAAAATAACTTTGAGCCATTCCAACCCTTTGCTTTATCTTTAAAGGTGTAAGTTGCTGAGTGTCGAACCACTATGTTTACGCAGAATTCGTCTGAATCTGCTTCTTTTCTTCCGAATCATTACCCAGCAGCGAGTTAAGCTTCAGTCTGGCATGCGCTTTCGCGATTATATTCAATATGATCTGCGCATTCAACAAGACTATTGAATATCCCTTTGTCTCGTGCTATAGTAAGACGTAACTTCTTCATAATTAGAAATGCAAAACTTTGGAATTCTCTTCCTCTACACTTCCGTATGTGCACATCTACAGAAAAATTTGAAACGCTTGTAGGAACACTTACCGTTCACTCACTATCCCAAGTCCTTAAGATAAACTCTTCTCTAGACATTCTATACACTCATGGGATCACAGGTTTCTAATTCCACATCTTTCTGCATATATTAGTATATCATACATACAGGCTACGGTGTGGACGTACAAATTTGTGCTCTCATACTTTTGGATCTTATTGCTCGATCTATTGACGGATCTAGACGGTTTTTATGTAATTGAACTCGTCTTAACTTCCTCATTCGGAATATACTATTTTTGTTATGAGGGCACCATCGAACGAACTATCGATTAATCGACCAATCAAGATCGATGGTGAGTTCCAATTGTGATTTTTATTCACTGTGATATTCACAAATTTGCTCAATTGTGATACTCTGTGCATTCGGTGAATACACGAGTTCAGTGACGGTTGCGTTCTCTCTGACCACAAGGGCTGGGCCAACACTAGTGCAGCACAGATATAACAATTTTCAAGTCAGACAAACGTGAATTCTTGAAAATTAGAACTTCCAGTTTCTACCTAACATTGCATACGCGTGAAACATTGCTTCCAATTCAGAATAACGCAACAACTCGGATACCATCAGAAAGATCTCGCTATTTGGTATTTACTGACAGTTTTTTCAACACTGTCGGATTAAATCTCACAGAACAGACTTCACGTGAAAGTGTACGCCATTTTACTGTCAGTTGGATTGCACTGCATCACATCCACTCGTTATTGCACTCCATCGAGAGACACCGATCGATAATCGACCGCTTCGCTCAGTGTATCGACTCGATCTCGTGAAATTGTAACGATGACTGACAACGTGACCTTGAACGGACCCGACGTGGCCTTAAACGGACCTGACAACGAGGCTTGTAAAAAGTGCAAACTTTGTCAAAAGCTGGTAAATCCCAGATCGCGTCAAGTTAAATGTTACTTGTGTTCAATTGCTATTCATGCGAACTTTGAAAAGTATTTATTACCCGAATCTGTGACTCTAATTAATAATGAAAAATAACCAGGCATCTGCTATATATGTAATCCATGCAGATTGAAAGTAACTAATGATTTATCAAGATCCAAAAACTCTGATTCAATTATGGAAAGTCGCATGTTCGCTGTAGAGGCGAACCTTAAACGGCTTGAAAACACGTTAGAGTCTTTCCAAACATTTGCATGTCAGGAAACGCTCAAACCAATTCTAAACGCAGTCCGTAACCACATCAACCGCAAGAGTTATAGGGAAGCGCTAACTACTACGCAAACGCTGATTTCTCCAGAAATCGACCAAGGTCCCTTCCAACTGCTCGGTACGACCGATGAGTCTGCAAATCAAACCTGTAGTCAAGTGAATGAGAGTTCTAAATTATCGAAGGATGTACATAAGCTTAGACCGAAACTTTTGAACACTAAAACCCCCAAAAGACAAACATTGATGATCTAACGGTAATTTTTAGTAATCTCATTGAATCAACTTCGCCATCGCTTAAGCAACGCGAAGCAGATAATAGGAAACAATGGAATGACCTTTGCAGATGCTTAGACTGCCTCACTGACGCGATTGTTTAGACTTCCGAACTCACCTCGGGGAACACACCCAGGTTACTGCGTTGTAATGCTCATGTCAGTCCAAGATGAGAAAATGGGTTGCTCGCCCTCATTCCCTCTTAGTTTTAAACAAATCGACTGTGCGAATATTTCCGGACAACCCTTTTGAAGAACGGCAAATGCGTCGTAATAAATACGGAAAATAGCAAAGAGGCTAACAATCGCATAGCTTGTTTATAGTTCATGGTGTACCCATTCCGAAAGAAGTGGAATCCACACGTCTGCTCACGATTGCAGTCTAGGGGAGATTTTTACAAGAGACCTAGGTTGAAGACAAAACTTAATAACGACTCATGTTATGCGC